>LBNU01028737.1:4185-15543 GCA_014162995.1 Artemisia annua | reverse complement strand
CACAAAAATATCTCGAGACATCTGCAGGTTGGGGAATTTCTCTAAATTCCTCTTTAGCTAAATCGAAAGACACAAGTTTATGCCAAAACCAGTGAAGTGCCCCATTGACTAAGATACCAGGCGCGGCTAGTGGACTATCATTAATATCAAACCGCTTATCACCACCCCAATAATTGATTTGTCCAAAATATTTCCAAATATTTGATTTCAAAGATAATATATGAACATGTGTAATATTTCTTCTACCTGTCGCCGTAACAACTTTGTAATCATCTGTGGATGAATCATAACCAAAGCCCAAACATCGCTCATAGATACCTCTAGGATGTTCTGGTGGCTGTGCAAGTTCTCTAACCACTCCCGTAAAAGGATTGGTTACAATAATGCGATTAGATTCTTCATTATATATGCATACAAGGCCATTGGAAGAACCTTCGATACTCCACCCCTCTGTATCTCTGATTGTACGATTATTCATAGCGATCCTTCTTGTATTAATGTCCTCATTGTTGCACATAAATTTACGATGAGTTTTAACAAAAGAAGAACTTGATATCAAAGCATACCATGACTTACAAACGCTTTTGAATCGAAGAAGATCCTCTACAAGCAATCTTGAGAGTATCTCCTCAACAACATCTAACACAACCATCTCTTATCAATCGATTAACAGTACCGTGCGTACGTGTTCTAAAGGGTTTTGCCAAAAGTATATACACAAGTGCATGCGTGCTAGTTTTTCAAGCCCAGCCCATTCACATGCATTAGTTCGAATTTTTCACGGTATTGGCCCAAGATATGTAAGTGTCGCAGAATTTATTTATTTATTTATTTTATTATTATTATTATTCTTATTCTTATTATTATTATTATTATTATTATTATTATTATTTTTTTATTTTTATTATTTTTTTTTTGTTAAACAACACAAACCAACGAGCACATGTTTGTGTTCTTATAGGCAAGATTTTGGCCCTTACACATCATGCATGACCACATTAAACGAAGTTGCATAACCAACTTGTTGTGCCACTTGCAATAGATTCATGTATCTTTATTTTAACAGAAAACTTCCGATAAAGAGTCAAGAGCTTAGATTTATGCTACTTTCAAAGTTTTCACAGTTGAGCCATTTATTAAAGAAAAGCCAGAACTTACCCGTTTTCTTGTGATTGGGGTTGAACTTACAATTTATGTGGATTTGTCACGTTATTTACTTATTAAACATAAGTGTCCACTTCTAAACTGATGAGACATGGTAGAGATTGTGATGGCTCTTGTAGAAGAGTTTGAGTTTGAGATTCCTGATAATGAAGCACACATTAAAATGCAAAAATGGTTTTAAATCACCTTTGTGAAACAATCAATGTATATCGTAAACTATTCAACTCAAGAAAATTTTCATGATATCATCATCATCATCATCATTTAAAAGTGCATGTGCTAACTCAATCTCAGGGATTATGAGACTTTCAGCAGCAGTTCCCAAAATTGCAAAAAGTTCAATCAAGTCCAAACCACTTATATTAACATTAACATTTCTGGAAGTATAAAAAACGAAACACAAGGACTTTAGTCATCAGATGATCAACATATCAGTTTGAAATGACTAATGAATTGGACATAGCTAGTTTAGAAAACACAAAATATAAAAAATGATCGTCCATAAAAATTATCAAGTATTACCCAAAAAAATAAAAAAAGAAATTAAAAGTGATCAAACACAACACAATTAATACCTTTTCGTATGTGTTTGTTACCCTCCCCTTCTTCTTCCAGAAGGATTCCAACAATCTCTCTTTTCCCTGCATATGAGATTTCCAAAATTAACCAGAGGGAACTTATTAAAGATTCTGAGACGTGTAAAATATGTTGAAGATAAACTTAATTAAGTTATAACTTAGACCCTTTCTTGTATGTGTTTGTTACCACTCCTTTCTCTTCTTCCTCAGTCTCTCTCTTTTCCTGCAATTGAATTCAGGATTTTATAAAAGAAAAAATTAATAACGAATTCCAAAATGGGTACAATATAATGTCTAGCATATCGGACAATTAAGTCCCAAGTCGGCTAAAGAAAGGTAAAACATTTTTAACAATGTTTTTGTGTTGTTGATGTTAAAATATAGTTAAGTATTAACGTGTAAATGTCTAGAATCGAACGCGAGACCTCGGGATTGCACACGATACAAATGAGTATTAAGGAATAATAATAAATGTATTTTATATATTTATTATTAACACAAGAATTTAACGATCGTTAGTGTTTTCCGTTAAATGACTAACGACCGTTAGACGAAGATAAGGAAAGTATAATTGTGGAATAATTGGTAAGTCAAGAAGGATCCGGAACACCCCTTGGGGCTTCCAACCGATCGGCTAAGGATTGGGGTATCCCAATCCTTATCAAACTTGGACTCTAAGATTTCTAAAGCCTATAAATACAATTGGGATTTCTAGGTTTTCACATCTCTTCTACACACAATTATCCCTAAACTCTTTCTTCTCTTTCTTTGGTTCCAAAACCGATCGAACACCCTAGTTCCATAAGGGTTTCGATTTTTTGTTAATCAAAAATTGTTTCTTGTGTTTTACTTGCATAACCTTAATACGGTTTAGTTTGTGTGTACAAGAACGAGGTAACAACACACTATTGTTGTTATCAAGAGATCGTTAAACAAAAAGGTAAGGGGTTTAACATTGATCTTTATAAACCCTAATTAGGGTTCATCACTTGTTCAATCCCAATCAAGAATTGCAATTGAGGTATGTTTTCTATTTATGTTTTAGTTAATAATTATATGTTATACTTGATCTTAAGCTTCCGCTATTATGTGCTACTTTGTGTTTTATTTATATGATTGTCATGATATTTAAATTCTAACAGTTGATTCCTAGGTGTAGTGCTTCTTCTCCTCTGCTTCCTATTGGTACTAGTGGACTAGGATTGACCTTAATACTAGAATCAACATGCTTATTTCTACGAGTTCGAAAGCTTTATTAAACTCCTAATACTCGCCTCCTCATAAGCAGCCGACGCTCTCGTTCAACAACCTTGGCGAAGCATATATAGTAAAATGATAAGAAACTAACTGGCTCAACTAAGATTGATTTTACAGCTCACGAGTCATAATGTACCCTCTCACAAAAAGAGACTTCATAAGTGCATTTTTTTATAACCACACTCCCTTTTTCAACATGCAACGGATGTTCTGAAAATACCCCTAATTTTCACTCTTTACACTCTTAAAGGGAGCATAGCTATACAAAGAGAGCACTTATGAGGCATATCCTGTCAGATTTCCCTTTTGCAGTTTACATATTGAGTGACTGATCAGAAACAAAATTTCATAAAATAACTAGAACCGACCTTACAAATTACAATCCGCTTCCATGAGTCATTAAAGCAATTTATACGGATATAAAACAAGTATAAATCATTGAGACGGATGGTGAAACAAGAACACAATAAGGAGAGCTCACCTTAACACTCCAGGCTTTAACACTGCTCTTGTTATTGCTCTTGTTATTCTTTGTGTGGCTTGGTCTCCCATTATTAATGGTGCTCTTGTTATTCTTTGCGTGACTTGGTCTCCCATTACTAACACTGCTCCCATTATTCTTTGCGTGGCTTGGTCTCCCATTACTAACACTGCTCTCATTATTCTTTGTACGGCTTGGTATCCCATTATTATTATTATTAACATAAGGAGATACAAGGGTTTGCACAAACATAGGAGACTGAATATGTTCCTTACCCCTAGACAGTTGTATATTCTCATCACAAAAGTAAGTTGGTGGCGCCGTTATCCTATACTCATGCACATTACTATCCTTAAGCATATAGTGAATAGCAAGATCCTTAATCTCAAAATAATCTGTGATTGGCAAGAGTTCCCAAGATGGTTTGCCATTGTAGTTTTTCATAACCCAAATGTTGCAAGGGTGATTATGGACACAAAAGAATCCCTCTTTACAAAATATGCATAGACGGCCTTCGATAATCCCCAATGTGCTACACTTATTCCAAACATATCTCTTGTCATCAGGTTGGGGAATTTCTCTAAATTCCTCATTAGCTAAATCGAAAGACACAATTAATGCCTTTTCGTACAGGGGATATGTAGCATCAAACCAAAACCAGTGAAGTGCCCCATTGAATAAGATACCAGGCGTGTCTGTCCCGGACCTATAATTGGTTTGTCCAAAAAGTTTCCATGTATCTGATTTCAAAGATAATATTTGAACAAGTACCCTACCATAACGCGTGCATATAGCCGCAACAACTTTGTAATCATCTGTGGATGAATCATAACCAAAGCCCCAACATCGCACATACCCTGACGTAGGAAGAAGGTCTGGTGGCTCTGCAAGTTCTCTAAACTCTCTAGTCAAAGGATTGGTTATAATAACTTGACTTTCGTATCCAGTTCTATACATCATGCATACAAGGCCATTGGAAGAACCTAGCATACCCGTTTCCCACGTGTTTGGAATCATAGCGATCCTTCTTGTATTAATGTCCTTTTTGTTGCACATAAATTTACAATGAGTTTTAACAAAAGAAGGACTTGATATCAAAGAATACCATGACTTACAAACGCTTTTGAATCGGAGAAGATCCTTCACAAGCAATCTTGAGAGTATCTCCTCGACAACATCTAACACATCCATCTCTTATCAATCGATTAACACCGTGCATACGTGTTCTAAAGGGTTTTGCCAAAAGTACATATACAAGTGCATGCGTGCTAGTTTTTAAAGCCCAGCCCATTCCCATGCATTAGTTCGAATTTTTCACGGTATTGGCCCAAGATATGTAACCTTACACAACATTTCTAGTCTTCTAGATGTAAATTCTTGAGTATCATATCATACACACACATTATCCATTTTATCCTTATATGAACATGTTTATGATCAATTACATATGTGTATGTCGAATTATTGATCTACAAGCCAATGAACTATAAGGATAATGTGAATTTGCAGGGTCTGTGTGATAGGAAATCGAAGGCATAATCGAAATGCAGAAAACTAGAGAATTCGATATGCCACTTCTGCTTCACCACCAACAGTAAAAAGCACATAATTTGATCCAACACGAGCATGATATACAGACACACATAGGCACACNACAAGTAGAGCGCGCTCACCTTAATACTTCCTAGACAGCTGTATATTCTCATCACAAAAGCAAGCCGGCATCATCTTACAATGAATAGTATTATTAAGAATATAGTGAATAGCATGATCCTTCATCCCACAATCATTTGGCAAGAGTTCCCATGACAGTTTGACACTGTAGTTTCTTATAACCCAAGTGCCACATGAGGGAAAAGCATCATCGTCATCAAAAACGGGAAATATGCATAAACGGCCGTCCATAATCCCAAGTGAGCAACCATAATTCCGAACATATCTCGAGTCATCAGGTTGGGGAATTTCTCTAAATTCCTCTTTAGCTAAATCGAAAGACACAATTAAAATCTTGTCGTCACTAGTACTGTTAGCATCAAGCCAAAACCAATGAAGTGCCCCCATTGAATAAGATACCAGGCTTAGCTAGCAAGACATGATCAAACCTATAATTGACTTGTCCAAAAACTTTCCAAATATTTGATTTCAAAGATAATATATGAACAAGTGACCTTTCAAAACATTTGCACATCGCCGCAACAAGTTTGTAATCATCTGTGGATGAATCATAACCAAAGGACACACATCGATGATGCATACCAAAAGGCATTTTTGGTAGCTCTGCAAGTTCTCTAAACTCTCTAGTCAAAGGATTGGTTACACAAATTCGTTTTTCAGTTATTGAATTTGTGCATACCCTAGTTCCGTCCCTGGGGCCATGTATAAATGTAAAATGTACTTTCAACTTTGGCATAAAAAAGTTGCAGTAAATTCTTGAGTATCATATCATACACACACATTATCCATTTATCCTAATATGAACATGTTTCTGATCGATTACATATGTATGTATGTCAAATTATCGATCTACAAGCCAATGAACTATAAGGATAATATGAAATCGAATGCAGAATCGAAAAGCAAGAAAATTAGAGAATTCGATATGCCACTTCTGCTTCACCACCAACAGTAAAAAGCACATAATTTGATCCAACACGAGCATGATATACAGACGCACGTAGGCACACAACTCTAACTAATAACTTGTAGGTATCGTTATTCGTTATGAATTGAAACTGATCTGTAGAATATGATTCAAACATTTTTTATTAGTCATATTACAATGTCAATGGTATACTCTTGGTCCCCCACGACAAGTGAACGAGACCCTTCATCTATAATCATCAACCCATCTTCATTTGCGCTACTAAAGTGCTCACATGGCTTCACAACAAATTCAACCTGGCCTCTTTTCCGTGTTCCTAAACTCGCTCTCTGATAGCCGACCAACTTTTTGATCACATGTCCATTCAGATCCTTACCATTCCACTTTGTAAACAGTAACACTGTGTGATTGCTTGCCTGCCCGTGGTTCTCGACACCAACCACCACTTTGAAGTTGACTTTCTCACACGAGTTACTCTCAACTTCTGAAACTAGCATCTGACGAGTGGCTGATAATCCTTGATTTGAGTGAATAAAAATCTTGTTTTGGGGACTTGAAACAAACTTGTAGGAATAGTTTGAGTAACTAAGACCATAACCAAAGTCAAAAACTGTTTTCCCGTTGTAGAACCGGTAAGTACGACCAGGGTAACCAGACGATGGGTCACGTCTCATTCGCATATCCGTCATTTCCACATTTGCAAATTCTTTTGGATACCATGTTATAGGTAATCTTCCTCCTGCAACGAAAAAAAACAAATACTTAGCTTTGACTTTTAACGTAAAAGTCAAACAGGCTACCTTTCAAAACATTAGGTAAATATGGTTTGTTTTACAAAAGTGAAACCACACAATTAGTAACCATAAAGGTATATCTAAATACTATATTAGTTTGACTTTAAAAGTTAAAGTGGAAGCTCACCTGGATTATGATCACCGAAAATGATTTCAGAAAGAGCGAGTCCACCAGCTTCACCAGGATAACCAGCCCACAATATACTCCCAATTTTCGCATCATCTTTAGCAAACGAAACATCCACAGGTCCCCCACAAAGTAAAACCAACAAAACGGGTTTCTTTGCAGCTTTAGCGACTGCAGAAATAAGATCCTCTTGCTTCCCCGGAAGACCCAAATCAATCCGATCATGTTTCTCCCTTTCTTGACTTTGATCCAAACCCATTACCAGAATTACATAATCGACCCGTTTTGCTATACCAACAACTTCATCAATGGCTATATTAGTACAGTTTACAAAATCAACACACCCTTGGTGAAACTGTGAGTTCTTAACATAGTTTTTTATTGCTTGAAGAATTGTAATGTTTTTGCAGGCCACGCCCTCGTAGTTTCCAAGCAAAGTGTCGGTTGTGTTACCATTCGGGCCTATGACAGCAATGGAAGTGGTTTTGGTTTTTGAAAGTGGGAGAAGGTTTGCTGAGTTTTTCAGCAAAACGATCCCGTTTCGGGCAGCTTCAAGGGCTAAGTCCTGGTTCTCTTTAGAACACACTTGGTCTGGTCCAAGTTTTCCATATATGCCATCTTTCGGGTTCCCATTGAACAAACCTAACCTCATTCTGATGGTAAATAGATTTACTAGAGCTCTGTCTATATCTGCTTCTGTTATTTTGTTCATTTGGACTGCTGATTTGGTGTATTTTTTCAAATATGAGCCACAGTTGACATCCATCCCTGTAAGTAAGTATGTACACTCATTAAGTTGCCTTAACTTTACACTCGAATTAAGCGATCTTAGAAACGAATGTTAACCGGTATAGAAAAAGCCATTAAGTTGAATAAGGTTATGATTTTATGTCCTCATCCTCTACTCGAAAGCAAACATGCCAGTATGACCTTATGCATGAACATTAATACGTTGGTATACGAAAGAAATTTTACTGATATGCAAGATAACGCAGTAAGGTGAATAGTTTTTAGAGTTAAAGTTGAGATTATAAAAGAAATGCAGTCATGCTAGTGTCACATGACTTGTACTTATGATAGTGGAACAACATGATAATCCAAACATTACCTGCTTTAAGAACACTGGCAACAGCATCTTCGGGTAATTTTGAATATCCTTGAACATCATGCATAATAGCTACTGCATCACAGTCAGATGCAATGTACCTGTAATCATAGAAACTTTTTAAACGAACATGCCACCATAAAATCTAAGGAGCCAGAATCATAGTGAAAAAAATGTATCATCGTGTGTACACATTCGAATAGATGGCTGATGTACAAAATGTCTAGCAGCTTTCTGGTTACCAAAAACGTAAATAATGGAAATGTTGTTACCCTTTAAATTTCCAAGCTTGGCGAGCTGTCTTGGTCAAAAGATTGTAATCAGCACAATTTGGCACACCGTTGACTCGATTATAAGCACACATTATCCCACTAGCTTGGCCTTGTTGTACACACTTCTGAAACGGTGGTAAGTATGTATCTGCCAGATCTTGTTTACTGATCTGCATATCCCGCCCCACAAAGTACAATCATCATTACACGACATAGTTCTATTGCACAGCTCTAAAGTACACGAGAGAACTTACATTGGCATCAAAGTTATAACGGTTAACAGTTTTCCAGTTATCTAAATCATTGGCTATGAAATGTTTACAGCAAGCAGAAGCTTGAAGGTGATCAGAATTTGGGTCGATTTTTCCACCTTCAAAAGAGTCTCCTTGAATCCCTCTGACATATGAAACCGAATAATCTCCAACGACCAACGGGTCTTCACCAGGTGTTTCTTGTCCTCGGCCCCATCTTGGGTCTCTCAAGATATTGATGTTTGGTGCCCAAAATGTTAGTCCTCTTGCTTGACCATTATTGTACATTGCTCTTGCTTCTCTCCCAATTGCCTAAATGTGATAAAAAAAAACTCATTACACCTTCACAACAAATAGTTTAGTAAAGATATTACGCTGCAAAGCCATGTGACCATGAAAAGTCAAAGTTACGAGAAGGTAATCAAATTGGTTAAGTCTTATAAAATTGTAAAAACGACCACGGAGATAACATAAGAATTGAAATGTTTTCTTCTTCTATACTTTGAAGTGATATTCAATATCATTGTTACAGAAAATTAACAGCTGAACATAAAATGTCTTCCATAAATTTTAACCGTTTTGGGAATGATATCAAACCGTTAGCTATTGTTATTTCATACTATTGAGAACTGTGCTTACATATTTGACTAATGATAAGCTATTTATCTAATCAATATTAGAACATCGTATTACAATCAACTAATCAAGTACTTATTTGATAAGGGGTGTCCCGGGTTGCTAATTAAACTGGTTATCAGCTTCTTATATGTTTCAATACCACATATAATCTGTCAGTTATTTGATACAGCACATAAACAACTTTTAATAAGCAATTCGAAGGTGCTTAGAGGGTATTCAGATTGCGTTTTGGTGGAGATTATCTAATCGTTGCGCGAAATGCAATATAACCAGAAAACATGGTCGGCAAACCTTTAAAAAAAAGTGTATTAGCCGTTTGACATAAAAAGACTTTTTCAAGCTCATTCTTTGGCAAGGCTTTATAAATCATTTTCTTAGCTTTAATGTTTTTATAAAGATTATGATACCCTTTTTGATTATCAAAACTTGATTTCATTGGTTTGAAATCACCAATAGAAATGACATGCCAAAGATCTTGATCAATTGATTTTACATAGCTTTCAAAATTACTTTTCCATTCAAGAAAACTTTCTTTTTCAAATAGCGGTAGTTTTTGAAAAAAATTTCCCTTCTTTGAGATTTTCAAAATCCATGGATCGATCCAAGTTTTAAAATACAATATATTTTAGGGAACTTGAGTAACGTAGCTCCTGATGCCAATTGTGGAAAACTAGAAGGGGGGGTTGAATAGTTTACCGCTTTTTACGTTAATTATCTTTTACAAATTATTCCTTTTAGTTAAAGATATACTTGTCCTTTTGCTTAATTATATGAATGGAAGTTCTTTGAAGACTCAAAGACAATATATAACCACAACACAATATATATGTAAGTAAAGCATGAAAGTAAAGAGATAGAACGTATGATCAGGATGAGTAAAGAGATGTAAGTGTTTAGTTTCATGGTTTAAGGGTTTTGGAGTGTTTGGATATTGGGTTGAAGTGTTATATGTGTGATGCAAAAAGTTACAGTTACAGGTTTGAGTGTGTATTGCAGGCGCACTGCCTAAAGATGACATACATGATGGGAACTCACGTGGACTTGTTTTGTCTCATTGGGTGGTTATGATTTTGGGAGTGTTTGTGTGGGGTTTATTTTATGTTTTTATAGAAAGGCAACAACTTTTATAAACCCCTCAAAGAGAGAAAAACAAAATACAATAAACGTCATCCTCCTCAATTAAACAATAATAAAAAGAGGGACCCAACAAACAAAAGAAACAAGAAAATACGGGGCGAAACTAACGCGTGCTTCTTTCTTACAGGGATCCGAAGGACCCAGGAAAAAAAATGAATTGTGAGGATGATGGTTAGTAAGATGACGAGAATTGTGTAGTGAGTGTTTGGTTTAATGTTTTAAGGGTTTTGGAGTGTTTGGATATTGGGTTGAAATGGTTTTGAGTTTGTTGTTGCAGGCGTGCTGTTTAAAGAGGACAGACATAATGGGAACTCGCGTGGACTTGTTTTGCCTTATTGGGCGGTTATGACTTATGATCTTGTGAGTGCTTCAGAGGGGTTATTGATTTGTATGTTATCATCAAGAGAGTTATTCATAAAAGTTAAAAAAAATAAAAATAAAAATAAAAAATAAAATAAAAAAAAATAAAAAAAAATAATTAAAGGAGATTAAGTAGTATTTTCCTGACTATTTTTAGAATTTTCGCTGCCTATAGATGTTTATCAATATTGGGTTAATCCCAATCTTTTATTCCTACCCATTTTTCAAGGTCAAACTCGAAGTCAAAGTCAACCCATATTAAAAGTCAACTCTGGAAAATAACTGTCAAAATTGACAGTTACAAATTGAAGCGACACAACTGTTGGTCGAACCTTTTAGAACCGAAGCAACACAACTTTTATTCACACCTTTTCATTCATTATATATAGAACAAATTCTGTAAACAATTTTATTGATGACAAGTTTATTATTACAAGTTATATAAAAGTTATTTAGTGTTTATTTCAAATCAATACTGGTATATTGTGACTTGACCGTTAGACCATAAAGATCCACGTTTGAGGCCAACAATTGGTATCAGAGCGGTTTGGATTAAACTAACCAATTCATCATATACCTTTTCAATTTTTT
>LBNU01028736.1:129039-152977 GCA_014162995.1 Artemisia annua | reverse complement strand
TATCTGTGCACTCTCTTGCAAAGTGACCCAGTTGAGTGCACTTGTAGCATCTTACCTTACTCTTATCAAACCTTGCTGCACCACCCTTGTTGAACTGGATCTTTCTTCCAGCTTTCTTCTCAAACCTATTCATCTTCACTGAAAGCATGGCCAGTTGCCATTTAATATCCAATTCCTCTAAGTCCAGCTTATCAATCTGGTCAAGGTCTTCATAAGTCAACTGTTGGTGTGGCTCACTTTTAGCCACAAAAGAATGAAGAACCTCTTCCATTACATTCCTAGAATGTAATCTTGATGTAGCAGAGGAATAGGAGGTAGAAGATGATGAGCTTGGGCTATCATGTGACACCTTATTGTTAGTACTGGTGGCACTAACAAAGGCTGAATGAGTTGGAGCAGTGGAGTTGTAACTAGAGCCCCCTTTGATATCAATCTCAAGAGTTTTAAGCTTATTGTACAGGTCATCAAAGCTTAAGTAATCAAGACCACCATTTGCCTTGAGAGTGATTGATACCTGTGATCAAGAAGGAGGTAATGCTCTCAAGAATTTGATATTGCAATCTTCATTGTCAGGTCTAGCCTGCAACTGGTTTAGCTAGCTCAAAATCTTCTGAAACCTGTCATAACCTTTGTGCAAGCCTTCTGATTCAAAAATCTGGAACTCTTGAAACTCTTGCTTGAGCATAGACTTTCTCATCTTCTTAGACTCATCATTGCCTCCATATCTGGCTTTAACAGCTAGCCAGATGTCTTTAGCATCATCAAGATGATGCAAGTCAGCCATATGGTCTTCTGGAAGAGATTGAAGCAGCAGTGTTCTAGCTTTTGTTTCCCTTTGAACAGCAACCTGTTCTTCTGCAGAGACAGGAGGAAGAATTATGATGTTCCCCTTGGAATCTCTTCCTGTTTTCTTCTTGTTGCTGTCATTCAGAATGATTTCCCAGAGATGATGATCACTATTGGAGATCCAGTACTCCATCTTCATCCTCCAAATCTCATACTCATTCTTTTTGAGGTAAGGAAATTTAGCATTGCTATTTGAGACAGAGGTTGTGACAACTTGTTAGACAGTCTGAGATGGAGGTTTGTCATTGTCGACAGAAGAATCAGCTTCGTCCTTGGTATGTGCTTATTCACATACCTTTTATTCACCATTTTCAGACTCTAAAAGACCAAAAACTAACGTTAAACGCCAAAGATATCGTGTTTTTGTGTTTGTGAATGTGCAGGGAAGGATATTGCATAAATGACATCAAAATCAACCAAAAAGCCCTAAAACGAGCACGAGATTTGGAAAAGTTTCTAAAGCTAAGTCAAAGAAGAAATCTAAGCAAGGAAAGCCCGAAGCGACGAATTTATTACTTAAAGGCTCGAAGAAAAATACATGAGACGCTTAACCGATGCTCAAAGAGATTTTCAAGAAAAGTCCTCCACATTTGCGCAAGTTGTCGCGTTTAAATCTTTTGAAGACCTTTGGAAGAAACGTCGACTCAAGTCCTCAAGTTACATTAGTGTTACATTTAATGTTTAGCACGTTTAGTAGCGTTGTAACGTAGTTTTAGTGTTATTATCATGAAATGTAAAGGTCAAGGGCTTAATGTGCAATATTGTCAAACCTTCAAAGCTCTTGGCCTATAAATAGAGACCAACACCTCATTTAGGGAGAGAGTTTTGAGGGTTAGTTTTAGGGTTAGATTTAGAGGGTTGTTCCTCATTAGGAGTAGAGTAGATTTAATTTTGGTAATGAAGTTTTATTATGTTCTTAATGCTTTCTCTTTCTACTCTCTCTCTCTAGATTTCTTTTGAATTTACATGTTTTGATCTTGTTTTGTTTATTGGGATTTAACGTTTATGATTTAAATCATTTGTTTAGTGAAAAGTTTCACTGAAAATTATCATTTACGTTTCTTGTTTTGGAATAAAAGTGAGTTCTGTTGTGATCCTAATGTGTATAAGTTAATCTTTAGTTAGTTTGCATGATTTCTTCCAAGTCTAAATGATTTTAGCATGAGTTTTAACTTTATAGCGAGCTTAGTAATTAGGGTTATGCGAGTTTCATTTTGATATTGCGAGTATAGTGTAGTTTTTGCGAGTATGAGTTTTTCTTTTCACTTTTTGCGAGTATGCATGAACAGACTAGCGAGTATGGCATTTTAGATTGCGAGTATGGTCTTGGTTTCATGTCTATTTTTGTGAGTATGGGTCAGTCAACACTTGCAAGTATGGTTTGCAAATTTTAGCGAGTATGCAACTTGGTCTTTCTTTTATTTTTGTGAGTATGGTTTTCTTTTCTTAATAGCGAGTATGGTTCAGGAGTTAGTAGCGTAATTGAAGTTCTCCTTTCAGCAAGTTTGATTTTGTTTTATTAGGCGCATGCATTTGTTTCTAATCAGTGTTATCTTTTACAAATTGGCTAGTTGGTTTCCTAGTAGTTAATTTATTTTCCATAGTTCTTTGATTATTGTTTATTAAATTCTTACATCGAGTTTTATTTCTTTCATACGCCGAGTTAGGCACGAGTTTCACCTCATCGTCTCATCGAGTGAGGTTTCTTATGCTTTATGCTAAGGGGAAACTCTGCCGAAATTTTCTTAAATCATTTAAGTAACGTGTTCTTTAGTCAAATGTCTTTTCATTTTTAGATTTAAATTTTATTTACGTTTAATTTCACTAAGTCTTAAACTTTTCTTTTAGAGTCTAGCTAATTTTACTTTTCGCTTTTCTTAAGTCTTATAAACCAAAAACAATTTATTTTCTAAGCTCAAGTTTAATCTCTTTATCGCTTTATTTCATTTAAAATGAGTCTTGAGTAAGTTTTAATCGTGTTTGCTTAGTGATTCGGGTTTGCGAGCTAAGTGTGGACGTTAAATGTTTGTGATTAATAATCGTTAAGATTATTTAGACTTGTGATTTTATTATTCGAAGAACAAAAGCCGGAGAACGATTAAATCACTTGTCTAGAATTATTATCCCTTCAAAAGATTAATTGATAACTAATCTCGAGAAAGGAAAATAATTCGTCACAAACCATTAGCTCACATTTAGTGAACTTATTCACGTCGCTTTGCAAACATATTGCTTTTAAATTCATTTACCGTTTCTAAATACTTTTCGCACTTTAATTATCGCTTTCTTTAAGTCACTTTATTTCATGCTTCTTTACTTGTTTATTGTCTTTGCGTCACTTTATTGTTTTCCTTTACTTTAACTGGATTTTAATTGTCGTTGTAGTGTAATCTAAACCAAATCAAATCTTTTAAACTCATTCACTTCACATAACTCACGATTTTGAGCCGACAAGATCCATTCAACCCTCGTTGGGACTACGACTCGAGGTTCGAGCTTGCACTCTTGCTAGGACAGCCTCGATCATTTTGGCGCCGCTGCCGGGGAGCGGTTGATAAGATTAAGTCGTTCGATCGTTTGAGTAATGTGTTTTGAAGATCCTTCTTTCGAGAAGTTAACGCTTTTGTAAATATTTTCAAAATATAAAACCCAAAAAAAATTTCCTTTTTCTTTTATAAAACATAAAAACCCAAAAATATTTTCTCCTCAAATTTGTTTTTCTTTTGATCTCCATTTTTCCTAATATCAAAAATCCAAAAATATTTTATTTTTCAAAATTGGTTTTCACTTTTCATTTTTCAAAAATTAAAATCCAAAAATAATCTCCTTATCCTCATATCATTTAATGGCGGAGACGCATGCTTTGGAGGAATTGCTGCGAAGACCTCGATTGTGGACGTGCGAACGGTGTGGTAACAACCTTCAGAATGGAAGTTGTTTGCTTTGTGGTTCAAGTAATTCATTCTTTTATGATCAAAACACGAATTCATTCAACTATCCTTCAAATTATTCTGACTACCCACCTCGGCCCTACTTATCTTCGTTCGATCAATCTTTCTGTAATGGATGTGGAAATCGTTTGGATCTGACTTCGGCGAATTGTCAACGGTGTACTTGCATGAGGTGTGGTAGAAATCTTATAAATGGATATTGTTCGTTTTGTGCTTTTGAAAATGAAAATTCACATTATCAAAATTGTAGTTCGAACTTTTCCAATTATCCTCAAAATGATTCTTACTTCCCTCCTCAAAACCCTTATGAGCAAGAACCGTATTTCAATAATGATTCATTCCAAAATACTCCGAATTTTGAGAATTATGGGCAATCTGTTGAAAATATTCATTCTGAGCCGTATCTTACTAAATATGAAACACTTCTCAGTCTAATGAAGGAGTGTAAAGAGATAATTCTTAAAAGAAACCAAGAAAAAGAAAACTCTGAGGAGTGCGGAGAAGACGAATCTTTGAAACAAGAGAATGAAATCAATTCTTCAAGTGGCAATCCCACTCCATCTTGTGAACCTTTAAATGTTGAAAATTCTTCTTTGGCATCTCTCGACGACGATTTCTTTAAACTTCAAGCCGCTTTAGAGATTGCGAGAGCTCGTGTTATTTATGATGAACCATCGACTCCTGCCTCTTCTCCGATAAGGGAAATGGAACAAGAAACCGAGGTGACAAAGGACCCGGTACTTTCCACTGATAATGGAAGTGCTAAATACGTCCAACCTATGGTTGTCCAAGAATCAACTTCTCCTCCAAAACCGTCAAGATTTTATCCTAACCTTTCTCAATTTACGGTTACGAGTTCGTCAAGTTTCCGTTCTGAGCTTAAATCGATTTCTGAAAAGAACATCTTGCCTTATCTTCACGTCTCTCAAGAACAAGAACCAGAGACTACAACAGGTGGAAATTGCTAGCTCTCAGAGCACACCACTTGTCCCACCTCCGGATTCTCCAAAATGTTCTTCGTCACTTGTTTTTGATATTGTTAAGCCGTCAGATCCTTTGGAGCCCGAGCTCAAGGATTCTTTACACGATTTTGAAAAATATACTTTTGATACGGCCGAAGATTGTGATGTACCTCATTTTCCTCCCGTAGAGCCCGAGGACTCTCTAACAATGGGGGACGAGCCTCTTAACACTATTCCGGCAACGGAATCGGACAAATTCAATAAGTCTAGTGTTGAGAACCTTGTCCCAATCCAAAGTGAGTCCGGGGAAAATTCTAACGGTGATGGTGAAATTGTTGAAAGTGATCATCTTGATAATCTTGTTGATACGAATGATAAGCCGTTTGATGATATTTGCTTTGAGAAGAACGATGATGAGATGCTCTCCGATTCTGATTCTGACGATTCTTTATCTTGTGGAGACATCGAATATGTTGATGAAGTACCTTCTGAGCTCGTCAGCTTAGAAGAAGTGAATGATGAAGATGACGACAATGAAATTCAATATGAAGCTCTTCGTGAGAAATTATCTAACGTTTATCTTCTCATTTCTAAGATCGAGGCATTGAATAAACCTCCGACTTCTTCTCCTATCCCCATGGTGGATAGTGATTTTCTACCCGAGCTTGAAACTTTTCGATTTGAAGAGACGAGTGGTGGCAATCCCATTACTCATGCTGATAACTCTCTTCCGGATTACGAGTGCTTTCATTTTGAGATCGACTCTTTACCTATCACTGTTAATCCANCCGAATTCATTCAACTATCCTTCAAATTTTTACAACTACCCACCTCAGCCCGACTTATCTTTGCTCAATCAACGTTACTGTGATGGATGTGGCAACCGTTTGGATCCGACTTCGAATTGCTATCAACGGTGTACTTGCATGAGGTGTGGTAGAAATCTTATAAATGGAAATTGTTTGTTTTGTGCTGTCGAAGATGAAAATTCATATTCTCAAAATTTCAATTCGAACTTTTCCAATTATCCTCAAAACGATTCTTACTTTCCTCCTCAAAACACTTATGAGCAAGTACCATATTACAATGGTGATTCATTCCAAAGTTCATCAAATTTTGAAAATTGTGAGGGATCGTTTGAAAATTCTTATGTTGAGCCTAATTCATGTTAGATTCTCATGGTTTTAACCAACCCCCACAAAATTCCAACGATTATCAAAATCATCAAGATAGAATGCTCGAAATTGCAAAACTAATGGGAGCCGTTGTCGAAGCAGTTCGTAATCAACAGCAAGCGGTTAATCAGTATTTGGAAAATCGTGATACTCATACTCCCGAGTCTCGTGAGAAAACTATTGGAGAACTTTTAGCCGAAGAATGAGCATCTAAGGAAAGCTCTCAATATCGTAAACCCTTCATTTACAATGACGATGATGACGAGGCGTCCATTCAAATTGGGAAGTTATATAATACTTCATCATATTTCAACACAACCGTCGAGGATGATGGAAGCAAAAGCATGGAAGAATTGTTAGCAGAGAGCATGCACAGAACATACGAGCTTTACTTTGTAAATGTGGCATCATATCTTCTGAAGCTAAGATCCCCGACTCTTCCAATCCTTCTCTCACTACGATTGAGGGAAGTGACTCTGTTGTGGAAGAGGTCGAGACTTCTCTTGTTAATGATAATTCTATTTCAACCGAAACTCCATCCTATGATCCTCTCATTTCCGATTCTATCGCTCCTTCTCCCACGCTGGTTGAGAGGAGTGATGTCTTTTCAGATGAGATCGAGGCTTGTCTTGCTAAAAGTCATTCCGAATCGACGATGGTTGATGATACTAACTTTGATCCGGAGGGAGATATTCATTTTCTTAAAAGTTTATTACATGAAGAACCATTACCTCCTCTCCCTCCGAAGAACGATGAAGTTACTGATGAGTCCATTGATAATCATGATGAGATATGTTCCGAGTTTGACAAAGGTTATACTTCCTTGTCTTGTGGAGAAATCGAGTACGTTGAAGAAGAAATCCCTCAGTGTGGCAATCCCACCTCCTTTTCTGAACCAAATATTCCCGACTCTTCTAATCTCTCTTTCACACCAGATGAGAGAGGTGACTTCTCTCCAGAAGAGATCGATGTTCTTTCAGAAATTGATGAAACCTCAAATGAATCAGATAACCTTGTTCTTGAAACTTTCAAAACAACTTTCACCAACCCTCTATTTGATTTCGAACCAGACTTTAATATGATTTCAGATAATCTGCTCTTCGATATTCAGATTAAGGATAGTGACGAGTCTGTTACGGAACCCGAGGTTACAAATGTTCATCATATGGTAAATTCTCTTCACGATGAGTTTTTAACTCCAGTCGATTCGACTCCATCAAGAATTGAAGAAGTTTTTGAGCCTACTAAGTTGTCATCGACTAAGGATTCATCATCTTTTACCGTGGATGATGCTTCATTATCGTTCCTTTCAGAAGATAAAATTTTTAAACCCGGTATATTAACTTGTAAAGACTCTTATGGGCTCCAGCCCGACATCCTTGCTTCTTAGGTTTCTATTGAAGAATTTGTTGATGAAAATTTGAAGAAGGATGATTATAAGACTAAGGAGAAAGTTGTGCTTACCCTTGAGGATCTCTTTGAATTTGACCTCGAAATCGTTGTTATGATCTTTCTTCCTTATCTTACCTATGCTGCTGTTTCTCCCATCCATCATTCCCCCGGGAGTGAGGATGTTGTTTTTGACCCCGGCATCGTCACTTTTCATGCTGTGTGTTTCATTCGCTCCCCCAAGGACAAGTAAATTCGGGGCGAGTCTAAGCTACACGACTCGATAATAAACAAGCGCTTCGTGGGAGGCACCCCATGCTTATCCATTTATTTCATCTTTATTTACTAATAAGTAACGCGAGGAGGGCGACCTCTTCCAATCTTGTGTTTGCTTGGTTGTTTGTATTTGTGTAGGATTTCCCCAATTCATGATGACTCTCGTGCTCGTGGTTCGTCTCATCTCCACTCGAGTCCCATGTATTGATGCTTGCTTGGAAATCAATATATCCAAAATCTTATCGACTAATGGTATCTTTGGCATACTTAATAAACGGCCTTAGANNAAAAAAAAAAAAAAAAATTGAAAATTTTCTTAAAAAAATGAGAAAAAAGTGAAAAACAAATTGTGCAAAAATAGAATAAGAGTTTTGACACCGTGTTTGACTTTCCTACTAGGTAAGAGTGAGAATAAAAATTTTGACTTGATCCGGGCGTGTTGAGCCCTAGCTTGTCTCCCTTAACCAAAATAATCTTTAAAAATGATTATGGCTAAGCATTCGCGGATCTCATTATTTGGGATTTTAAATTTGCGAAGAACGAGAAGTGATAGAGTTTCTTTAGAAGTTAGATGCTAAGCATAGAGTAGTTGGTTCTCTTTCAAGCTCATCAAGGGTACTCGTGACTTTTTGTTTCCACAAAATTGCTTCACCCCATATCTGTGCTAAATAATTAAAGATATTAGGTTTAGCCGATGAGTAGTTCTTGGTCTTCTTGAGAGAATATTTGCTTGAAAAATTGGGTACACATCAAGGATACACGCCAGTTGAGTTGTATTGTATTCCGTTGTATTGGGTAGTACGCATGTGGTTTCAGAGCTACCCTAAAGCCCGGTATTCAGTAGAGCTAAGGTGCTTTGAGACTTCGGATTGAGATCGGACCTTGGATCCTACATTCTAACCCTAGCAGTTGGCGGTAGGTCTTGGATTGAAACCGTGAAGGTTCGGAGCTGAAAAGTTACTAAGGCAAGAAAAAAGTTTTATATTTCATATCTTAAAAAAAAATAATAATAATAATAATCAATAAGGATGTATGTTATGATTTATGGATTATGAGCTTAAGTTTATAGACTAAAGTTGGTAGCGCGTGAGGTGTATGTTACAATCCTAGATCGGACGCATGAGGTGCACGTGAAGATACTCTCCAACTTATGTCTATTTTGATGTATTCCAAAGTCTTTGTATGTATCCAATATCCTTGATGTGGACCTCATTTTCCGAGCAAACCTTCTTAAGAGAAGATCGATAACTACTTAGCGTTCGAATTCTTGGTATCTTTATCGGACTAATATCTATGAAAACGAGATGTTTATGAAGAAATTCATTTCTCTCACAAAAATAAAATAATGAGATACAAAAATAGGAAAATGGGAGCAAGAGGTAATCACACAAGTAACTTCCATGAGTAGTGTTGGCATCTAACTTGTAATTAAACAATGACTGTTTTTACGCTTAGTTTGGGGGCTTGTGAAAAATCAGGGATGATGAATTTTATCCAATCGGTCACTTTTCTATGAATCGTGTTCTTACTCTATGACCCTTAATTGTTATTGAAAGATAATGAAAGTCAAGCACACCGTCATAAGCTAGAAGTAGTGCAATATAAGATGTACATATCAAAAATGGAAAACCGGGGCGTTTTAGGGAATAAATGATTTTGTGTCTCTTTTGAACGTTTTGCTACCTTTCAAAGTTAGTAACAAGAGGTGTGAAATTATTTATCTCTAAAGCGTGACGTGATTACATTGCGTGAGGACACGCAATACCTTAGTCTGGGGGATTTTGGTATGTGCTTATTCACATACCTTTTATTCACCATTTTCAGACTCTAAAAGACCAAAAACTAACGTTAAACGCCAAAGATATCGTGTTTTTGTGTTTGTGAATGTGCAGGGAAGGATATTGCATAAATGACATCAAAATCAACCAAAAAGCCCTAAAACGAGCACGAGATTTGGAAAAGTGTCTAAAGCTAAGTCAAAATAAAAATCTAAGCAAGGAAAGCCTGAAGCGACAAATTTATTCCTTAAAGGCTCGAAGAAAAATACATGAGACTCTTAACCGAAGCTCAAAGAGATTTTCAAGAAAAGTCCTCCACATTTGAGCAAGTTGTCGCATTTAAATCTTTTGAAGACCTTTGGAAGAAACGTCGACTCAAGTCCTCAAGTTACATTAGTGTTACATTTAATGTTTAGCACGTTTAGTAGCGTTGTAACGTAGTTTTAGTGTTATTATCATGAAATGTAAAGGTCCAAGGGCTTAATGTGCAATATTGTCAAACCTTCAAAGCTCTTGGCCTATAAATAGAGACCAACACCTCATTTAGGGAGAGAGTTTTGAGGGTTAGTTTTAGGGTTAGATTTAGAGGGTTGGTCCTCATTAGGAGTAGAGTAGATTTAATTTTGGTAATGAAGTTTTATTAAGTTCTTAATGCTTTCTCTTTCTACTCTCTCTCTAGATTTCTTTTGAATTTACATGTTTTGATCTTGTTTTGTTTATTGGGATTTAACGTTTATGATTTAAATCATTTGTTTAGTGAAAAGTTTCATTGAAAATTATCATTTACGTTTCTTGTTTTGGAATAAAAGTGAGTTTTGTTGTGATCCTAACAT
Source organism: Artemisia annua (assembly GCA_014162995.1). NCBI lineage: Eukaryota > Viridiplantae > Streptophyta > Magnoliopsida > Asterales > Asteraceae > Artemisia > Artemisia annua. The sequence goes on along the minus strand of LBNU01028736.1, from coordinate 142,767 downwards.
GTATAAGTTAATCTTTAGTTAGTTTTCATGATTTCTTCCAAGTATAAATGATTTTAGGGTGAGTTTTAACTTTATAGCGAGCTTAGTAATTAGGGTTATGCGAGTTTCATTTTGATATTGCGAGTATAGTGTAGTTTTTGCGAGTATGAGTTTTTCTTTTCACTTTTTGCGAGTATGCATGAACAGACTAGCGAGTATGGCATTTTAGATTGCGAGTATGGTCTTGGTTTCATGTCTGTTTTTGCGAGTATGGGTCAGTCAACACTTGCGAGTATGGTTTGCAAATTTTAGCGAGTATGCAACTTGGTATTTCTTTTATTTTTGCGAGTATGGTTTTCTTTTCTTAATAGCGAGTATGGTTCAGGAGTTAGTAGCGTAATTGAAGTTCTCCTTTCAGCAAGTTTGATTTTGTTTTATTAGGCGCATGCATTTGTTTCTAATCAGTGTTATCTTTTACAAATTGGCTAGTTGGTTTCCTAGTAGTTAATTTATTTTCCATAGTTCTTTGATTATTGTTTATTAAATTCTTACATCGAGTTTTATTTCTTTCATACGCCGAGTTAGGCACGAGTTTCACCTCATCGTCTCATCGAGTGAGGTTTCTTATGCTTTATGCTAAGGGGAAACTCTGCCGAAATTTTCTAAAATTTATTAAGTGTCGTTTTCTTAATTTTGATGTCTTGTGTCGTTTCATTTTTAGATTTAAACCTTTTTACATTTAAAGTCACTTAGTCATAAACTTTTCTTTTAGAGTCTAGCTAATTTTACTTTTCGCTTTTCTTAAGTCTTAAAAACCAAAAACATTTTATTTTATAAGTTCACGTTTAATTTCGTGTCACTTTATTTCATTTAGAATGAGTCGTGAGTAGTTTAAATCGTGTTTGCTTAGTGTTTCGAGTTTGTAAGTTAAGTGCGAACATTAATGAGTTGTGACTAATAATCGTTAAGATTATTTAGATACGTGATTTAATTATTTGAAGAACAAAAGCCGGAAAACAATTAAATCATACGTCTAGAATTATTAACTTTTCAAAAGATTAATTGACAACTAATCTTGAGAAAGGATAATAATTCGTCATAAACTTTAGCTCACACTTAACGAACTTATTCACGTCGCTTTGCAAACATATTGTCTTTAAATTCATTTACCATTTTAATTACTTTTCGCACTTTACTTCTCGTTTACTTTTGTCAATTTATTAGATGTTTCTTTACTTGTCTATTTCCTTTGCATCGTTTTATTGCTTTTCATTACTTTAATCGCGTTTTAATTGTCGTTTGTAGTTTAATCAAAACCTAATCAACTTTTAAAACTCATTCACTTCACATAACTCACGATTTTGAGCCGACAAGATCCATTCAACCCTCGTTGGGACTACGACTCGAGGTTCGTGCTTTGCACCTTGCTAGAACGGCCTCGATCAGTCCTTGTCATTGTGTAAAGGTTTGTGAAGGTGTTTTAGAGATTTGGTGAAAAAGTGTACTTCTTGTACAGAGACTCTCTTGTGGCTCTGATACCACTTGTAGGTCCAGACCTTGATAGATCTTTGAGCTTGATTCACAACTGATAGAATGCTTATGTCAACACAAATAAACTATATGAGAGACTCTAATAATCTTATGCTTACGCGGAATATAAACACAAGAACACAAAGAAGAATAACTATAAAACACTTGATCCTCTATGGATCTATATTACTATTAAAATGTCTGTCTAAGACTTACAATGCTCATAGCCGTGAGTTTCTTTTATACTACAAGAAACCCTAATTCGGCATTCATTACAAAACGTATCATGAGATATGCAAGATCACTTCCTAATATTAATAAAGCATATCTCTTACTCTACAAGACATTCTAAACATATACAGGTTGACTATTTCTATCACCCGCAGAAACAATACTAACAGCAGAAACAAAACTCTGCTAACAGCAGAAACCGTACTAGCAGGAACTACATACCTGCCAGCAGGAACCAATATCGCACTAACAGCAGCATTGAACTATCATACTAATTATTAATTCCTAACAACTGTCACAGTCATTTTTTGTCTAAAACACTTTTTCCTTTTGATTTTTCAATTCTTCATAACAAATCCAAATGATCTGAAACTAGTTATGATAAATAATTGGTTGATGTTCTCGTTAGCTGATACTTTTTGGATTTTTATTCTTGGCTTTTCAGTAGCTTTTGACAAGCTAAAAAACACCACATTAGGCCTGCAGCCTTGCACACTTCATAAAATTTTCTAAACAACTTTAGCTTTTGATTTTTCTTAAACTCAATTTTAGTCCAATTAAGCTGTAATTTGGTATCTATAATCTCTGGTTGGTCATCTTATTGATTTGCATTTTTATGACTTTTTAATCTCAACTGTTTAATAGCTTATTGGTAGCTTAATTGTAGCCTATTAGGATGATTTGATTTCAGATGTGGCTTTTTGTTTATTTAGCTTTTAGCTTATTCTTTTCTGTTATTTTTTAGCTCCACTTAGCTTATTTAGCTTACTTCTTAGGTACTTTAGCTTATTAGTCCCATAGGATTAGATTTTAGCTTCTTTACATAGCTTTTTAGCTAACTATTTCCTTATAAGCTTCTTAGTATAAACTGTTGGCTTATTTGAGCTTAAACTGAGTCTATTAAACTTTTTCAAAAAGAAAGTTTTCACAAAATTCTTCCATTTTCATTAGTACTTTTAGTTTTCATAAGCAAGAATTAAAAAAACAAAAAAAAAGTTTTGAAAAATTTGACAAAAAGGGGATTCGAACCCCGGACCTCATGCATACCCAGACCACAAACCACACACCCAATACTATCTGTGCCCGAAGGACTTGCAATAACCTTCTCCCATATTTATTAGTTAACAACTTGTTCCCTTTTAGCTTATAGTAAGCTGCTAGGCTTATTTTCAGCTTATCCCAAGTAGCTTTCCACTTTTTATATTTTTCTCATATTTATGTTATATCAATAGACTTTCCAGTGAATTTTCATATTTTTCTCTTTTCATTTGACATTTTCTTGAATTAATTTCTTTATTTTACATTTTAATTCATAATAAATACAAAAGTTATCAAAAATAATAAAATTCTTTTTTCTGTAGTTTTCTTTTAACAAGTAGAATCTAGGAAAATTATAAAATCAGTATTTGGAGTAGTATTTCCATAATTTGCTTAAAAGGCTCGGGATTTTCCCGTCACTTTACGTTTTTAGTTAAACTTTCACTTTTCCTCAAATTTTCTTCTCTCATTTCATTTATTATCTTATGAAATAGTTTTCTTTAATTTTTGAGAATTTTCTAATCTAGTTTGCTATTTTTCTTTAATTTTCCTTTTTTAAATAGTTTTTAATTAATACTAAATAAAAAAAATCCAAAAAAATATAAATCTTTTTCCAAAAAATTTATTTGAGATTTAGGACTTTTTGAAATTTAGTTTGACTTTTTAGGTGCCTTTAGTTTTGCCTTTTAGGGGCCTTTATTTCCCGATAAATTCACGTTTTTAGGATTTCTTTACGTTTTAAATTACGTGTGCTTTTCTTAATTGTGTTAATTGCTTATTTGCTTTATTTGAGCTTATATTTGATATATCTTTAGCATAAATATCCAAAAATCTCTTTTTATCATTGTTCACTACACGTTTCACGATTCGAATAATTACGATTCTATTCACACCTTCACTTGGAAAACGACTCGGGAATTCATATTTCTTTTGAATTCTTTGGAAAAATATCTATAATATAATTGAAATACATCAAGACCAAAGCTCTGTTGGGAGGATAGACTAAAGCTTAACTTGGAAGAGCTCCTATTTTCCAAGGACATAATCTATAATAGGAACACATAGCGAACTAGAAGGGTAGATCCGTAGATGAGTAAGGCTTGCATGGTAGCTTGAGTATATGCCCATTTAGCCTTTTAGGGTTCATGCTTGTAGGTTTTCTTGCTTTTATGCATTCTCAACTTTTGTATGTTTGTCTAGCTCTATTCCCTATTTTGCTCGTACGTTTGTTTCCCTTAGATGTAGGGATGAGCATGGGTCTGGAATCGGTGGAACTGAAATCGAAACCGGTGGATCCGAGAACCAAATTTTTTGAAAAGTAGGAATCGAGAACCGAACCGAATATAGTTTTTGGTTCTGGTTCCGGTTCTGGTTCTGGTTCCGGTGCCGGTTCTTTTGGGTCTACCAGGTAAGAACCGCTTTTCTGAAGAAATAAAAAAATAACTTCATGTATAAATGAACTAAGCTAATAAAAATCATAAAAAAATTAAACTTTTTAAAAAAATCAGCTTGACGATTAACAATTATTTGTCTAGTTGAACATGTGGCTACTTGATGATCACAGATAATAAACAAAGTATTAATAAAAGTGCTAGCAAATTTTAGCATGATGGACATGTAAAAGCTAATCGAATGTAAATAAAAATATAAAACTTACTTTCATTGTTTTGATAATGATGATAGTTGATCTTCGATGTTATTAGGTTTAAATTAATTATTGATTTGTGGATGTTTCAATGAATTAAAGATTAGGGTTTAGAGTGTTTGACTTGAATTTTCTGAAAGTAAGCTATTAGGGTTATTATTTAATGCTGCGTAGGATTTGATATTTTTTTATAAGAAGTAAAAAAAAATACATATTTTTATAATTATTGGTTCTTTAGTTCCGGAACCGAGAACCGGTGGAACCGAACCGAACCGACCCAAAAACCGAAAAAATCTCAAAATCGAGAACCAGAACTGAAACCTTTGGTTCTCGTTCCAGTTCGGTTCATCATGGATTCGGTCCGGTTCGATTCTTTGGGTTTTTTTCTCATCCCTACTTAGATGCCTCTATGGGTTTTTGCATGTTTTTATTTTTACTCTTGTATGCTATTACCCTTCGGGTAGGGGTGTGACTGTCTACATATCACCTCCCTAATACCTCACTCCGATGAGATTAGATATTGTTGTTGTTGTTGGCTATGTTTGGCGACAGGTAGCAGTAAGCAGTAGCAATAAGCAGTAAGCATTAGTTGCTTGTTTAAAAAACGTGTTTGGTAACGTAGCTGTAGTTGTAATTATAAAATGTAAAATTACGTAAAAGGGCATATACTTATGAATGAATGTTATTTTTTAAGGATAAATTGGTAATATTAAAAGTAAAACGCTAGCGGTATATTGGAAAGCTTCTTTAAGAAGCATTAAAATTGCAAGCTTTTGAGGTGTTGTTAAACGCTAGCAGCAGTGTTGCCAAACAAGCGTTAAGACTGGAACCGCTTGTCGCTTGTCGCTTACCGCTCTTAAACGCTTTCAAAAAGGTGTTTCTAAACATGACCGTTGTGGATTAGTTGTGTTAACCATTTTTTCCTAACTTAAAATAAAAAGCCACGCATTAATTATAAGGTGAGTATTAGGACACTGTAAAATAGACGGTATATGTTGTACTATAAATATAGACCACCGTAAACATATTACCACAGTGACATAATTAAGACATCAATATAAACTGAGTTTTACTGAACTTTTAATATTTGATTTCTGAATGTATTTTATACAGTTTGGTGGATTAAAAGCTGGTTGAGAATGTTAACTCAAACCGACTCATTTATTAAACAGGTTAGTCATGTCGACTCATTTTCAACTCAAACTTGTTTAACCTCAACCTTAACCAGTTTATTTTCGTGTTAGCATCGAGTCGTGCAAAATATTTTAAGTTTACTGACACTTAAAAATGCGTAATAATTGGTTACATTAATAATATGAACAAAATTTTAATAACAAAAGATTTTTCATGTTCATAATTGCTTTAAAAATGTGAATTCAATTTGTAACACTAAATTTATCCACGTATCCTTTCGTAACATTGATACCAAGGGTATTCACCATAGCTTTAAATAGTCTTCAATCAATATAATGTACCGTTGTTAGAAAAAATATAATGTACCGAAAGTGTTGGAAGACTGCGTTTTTGTCAATATTTTAAAGAACGATGCTACATTTGATGTTGTGATTACATGTGGGTAATCACTTATTACTTATCAATGGGTTTGTGTAAATAAATCTACAACGATATTAAACTATTGTGTTGGTGCAATAATAACCAAAGCCCTTATGATGTTTTAATGATGATAAATATACATTTGGAACACTTTAAATCACAAGCGATAGCCAAAAACCGAGAAGCATAGAACCTGGGCCTCGCGTACAAGCTCATGCGAGCTACACCTTCCCAGTGCGCCAGTCTCAGTATTCCAGGGTGATTCGGTTGTTCCATGTCGGCTTTCCTCTTACCCGACTAAGCTGCTTCTTTCAATCCACGTTCGTACATGATATTTGAGAAGTTTACTTTAAGATTTAAACTTAGAGAGGTGCCCAAAACAAGTCCTCCCGGTTTTACCAAAATGCCAACTCATAAACATTTTTACGAAGCCTCGAGCCAAGGCAAAATTGTTTTTCCTCCAACCTAGGAGGTTTATACTTTCACTAGAACTTAAAAGGAAAGTATTCAATTGACCGTAATCCTTACGTTTATCTTTACTTATCACGTAACTGGTTTACTCCCTTATTGGTCATTTAAGTCAAAGTCACTTTGCGTAAACGCAATCTTTCATTTATCAGATGTTGATTTACCTTGATGCAAAGCAATCATCTTACTTGTATCAAGATAATTAGCGAAAGATTTAATTGTGGGTTATATAAGGATTATCAAGTTTGAATACTTGAAATTAAGTTCTTGAAATATAAATCCTCCTTCGAATATTTCAAATATCACACACACATACATTCTCTTACATTTCCTTACATAAGTTTGTACTTGTGTCCTGATACGTGGTTTTGCAACCTTGCAAAAGGTTTTACCTCTCAAGGGATCTTGAGAGATTTTGCAATCCACCAGGCAGTGTACCTGACCGATGTAGTATAGTGAGTGGCAAGTATCGGGGGATTGATCGTTCTCTGGGGGAATAGTGTCGTTAGGATTGAAATTATGTCAAATAGGTCTAATTGTAATTTTATATTTTTATGAAAGCAAAGTAAAATCTCGAGTATTGGAAGAGTGGGCGAAATTAGTTGCTAGTCAACTAACCAAAAATTACTACTTAAACAAATAAAATTAAATAACAAGAAAATTAAAGTGGTGAACTTCTTATAATTGAGAAAACGTGTTTACTTAGATTTCACTACTCCCTAGTTATTTCTTATTGATTTATTGACTTGTTACAATTGTTTGGATGAAGAGTTGCATTCCTTAATACCATTCGTGGGGGTGTGTACGTCCTTCCCCAACCCAATGAGCTTTTATCTCTATTTATGACGACACATTTAGTATCCTATCATAGCCTCACTCATGCATTAAACACCACCAATAAAACCATAGTACACATCCGATTACGTTTCTTAAAACGTTCAAGCTTATTACCGTATAGGAGATTAGCCAGTTTTCTTAAGCCTAATGCGAGTCAATCACACAAAACAATCAATAACCAATCAACAATCAATAATTAATAACTAGGTTTCATTAGATCTAAGTAAACACAAGAAAACCTAAGCTAGCATGATAATGTAAAGAAAAGACAAACAATTAATCAAACAACACATAGACATATTGAATGATTAAAGGAATAACTTATCTTTAATTAATCATGGAAGAAAAGTGGGTTTGAAACCCTAAAAATACTGTAAACTTCGGACAAGGGTTTATCTCCAAAGTTGCACCAAAATTGCACACACTTAATGAATGAAAAATCAAAAACTATATATAGACTTTAAAAGGTTGACGGCATCAGGTTATAGGTCCTGTCGCCGTCAGACCGCCGTGTTTAGGGTTTTCAGATCGGCTTCAAACACTTCTGACGCTGTCACGTGTAAATAGTTCTGGGTCGTCACTCTTTAACTTAACACCTGACGGCCTTGGGAATTTTGTAACTGACGCTGTCAGGTGTAAACTTGACATTTTCTTCTGGGGCGTCACGTGTTAAAAATCCACCATCTTTAGCATAAGGTGACGGCGTCAGCTCCAAAGCGTGACGCCATCAAGTGTAAAAACTTGACTTTTCTTGACTTTTCTTGTTTTCTTCATTCTTGAGCATAAAAACGTCCGAAAAGCTCCAAAATGCTCCATTTTCCAGAAATCACGTTCCAAGTACCTAAAAAGAGAACAGGTACGATTTGAGGCAATATTTGATTATAAAATCACTATTTAGGGCTTAAATGACCTCCTAAAAGCGTAACAAATAAATCCATATCAAATACCCTTACACATGAGATTTGCTTGTCCTCAAGCAAATGAGCTTTTATACCAATTAAAATACAAGTTAGGGGTCATTTAACATTAATATAAAAGTAATTACAACAAATGATCATTCCACCTTAGTCAAAACTAGCACGGAAATTATACACTAGCACCTCACATTTAGTGTTTGGATACTCTCATCTCTCGGGTGTTATAAATTTATATATCACAAATGGAAACGGAAAAATATCTCTCACTACCTGTCATAGCAAATAGATTACTATAGGCTTGGGAAAGGATCAAAACCTCCGCCACTTTGGTGTAAGCACCTAGGATAAACTATCAAAGAGGTCTTTTAAAGGGTTATAACGTTAGGTGTAAGGATATGGAAAACACGATTTGTTGGATAAAGGGATGTTTTACTGGTGACAAGTCAATTGTCTTAGTCAATTACATATACAATGTGGCATTGCAAAGCTAAGACTCGACTCAACTTAAGCTAACTGCTAACTAACATAAACATAAATAAAATAAAAGGAACGACATGGTAGTTCGTATGTTTTTTCACTTTTCTTTTTTCTATTTTTTTTTCTTTTATATGTTTTTCGATTTTTTTATGCATACACTCTTGCCCTACCATCCAAAATAATACATCAAGGGGGCTCGTTCTCCCCTTACACTTGAACTTTTACATAATTGAAAATAAAGACTCGAATCAAGATAATCGAAACATTTGGAGTATTTTAAAATATTAACGCAAATATGGGGGTAATAAATGATGTTCTTCCCCATTACTCCATAACACTAGTACTTTACCCATAAGTCCCAATCGTCCCAAATAATATGTACAATATATGACTCGACTTAGCACTAAAGATGAGTGCATACAAGAAAGGCTAAGGCGATTTGGGTGCACATTTAGGGGTGGATTGTAAATAAATTCTTCCTTTAAGTAAAATGCTTAAAGTTAGAAACGAAAAAGATAGGCTCTGAGAGTTGTACTAGGGGTATCGTGTACTAAAAATGAGTATATCGCAAATGTGTGGGAGAATTACTTGACCAATGAAGTTGATGTAATTATAATACAGGTTTAAAACATGGGTTATCCTAATGCCTCTTATCATATAGTAAATCCTAACTACACGAATGTAGTCTCACTAGTGGTCTCGAGATGCATCACCAACGCAAGTTCTAGAATAAGTGCTACCGGTACACTCACAAGCACTAATAATTAATGCTTTTCCTAACAAATCTAGGGGCGAACCTCACTAATTTGGGTGGAAATTTTTTGAGTGGTACGGTTTTTGTGCTAGTCATATAATTCCTATCTATGAGACACTTATTAAAAATAAAGTTTCACTCCTATATGTTGTAAAAAATTTTAAATTTGGTGCTAAAATTACCGTAAAAAGTATTTCTCTTAGTTTATTACACATCTACTATTAAGCAAAACAAAAATCAAGTTAAATTGTAGTTTCTAAGATATCCTTATTTACCCCCCTTACACTTAAGTTGAACATTTTCCCCATTGTTCTTAAAAAGTAATAAAGTATAGATAAATGAAAGTGAAAGAAACAAATACTCCTCTGATTCGCTCGGTATGGATGATGTAGTAACAAGGTTAAATCCTCCTCCAAGAAAATGAACATGCAAAACTTCACTACTGAAGTATAATCATCTTTTTGTCCAATGTAACCAGTTAAACAACTAAGAAAACAAACACGAAACCTCGCATAAAATCGGCGGTAAACTCTATTTAAAAGTAAATCCTAGAAAGCAAGGTAAGATATAATGCTTGCAAAATAAATGTTTGCAGATTCCTGGAGTTTAAAAATTACAGACTTTATGAAACTTTACAACTCCATTAGTAAAACAATACCTGGAAAATTTTTCAAAAAACAACATCTAACGCCGCCAGGTTTTAACCCTGACGCCGTCAGAAACGATCTGACAGAATTTTTATATTTTGTTTCCGGAAAATTTCTAGAAAAACCTATGTTTTAATTCCTGAAATTCCTGCAAAACATTCATTGTGACTCAATACAAGCATTTGAATCAAACAAGTACTAATATGCATGTTTATATCTTATTGCTATTGTTCATGTTCAATTCGTTCTAAGAAATAAATATTGATTTCCTTTACACTTATCTTTTGCAAAATACCTTTATATGTAATTAAGACGAGGTTAAAAATAAAATAAAGCATTTTTACAATTTATATTTGATACATGAACAATAAAGAATAAGAGAAAGACATACATACGGAATCAAATAAAATCAAACAAACAAACAGACAAATAAAAAGCTTGGGTTGCCTCCCAAGAAGCGCTTTTCTTTATTAACGAGTCTTGTTGCTAGACTCAAAGTCATGCCCTATTACGTGACCCCATCATCCGTCACGTCCTCTAGGTTATCCTCTGTTTTGGTTTTGTACTCCGGACCTAGTTGTAGACATTCCTTGTAGAATCCAAGTATTTTTCTTATTACATAGTCTACTCCCCTCTTCTTGTCCTCATCACTCCTATAGTATACCGACTGCTTAAATTCTTTTTCTAGGTTTGGCATGAGTCGGAATTGTTCTATCTTATAAGGCATTTGGTAGGTAATTTCGTCGGTCTCGTCCTTAAACTTAACTATCCCTAATGATGGATCATAATTCATTCTAGAGATTTCAACGAATGATTTTCCGAACATAACATTTGATAAATTGATGTCGACCGTGGGGTTAACATCTTCTAAGATAACAAAATGTATTACATAGGTGAAATTTCCTACGTAAACGGGCAACCCTCTAACTCTCCTCACAAAATTACTTGTTCTTCCAGTTACGGGGTCTATCCTAGGAGCTAATTGCTTTTTCATAATCCAGTTGTAGAATGTCCTAGACAAGATATTTATGGGTGACTCAAGGTCAATGTAAGCTTTCCACACATGAAAATGCCCAACATTGCATGGTATGTTTATGTTGGTTGGGTTGCCAGCTCGAATGATCGGTAGATTTCTATAGATTGACGGGTTAGGATCATCCAATAGATTCTTGNGAGAAAGACATACATACGAAATCAAATAAAATCAAACAAGCAAACAGACAAATAAAAAGCTTGGGTTGCCTCCCAAGAAGCGCTTTTCTTTATTAACGAGTCTTGTTGCTAGACTCAAAGTCATGCCCTATTACGTGACCCCATCATCCGTCACGTCCTCTAGGTTATCCTCTGTTTTGGTTTTGTACTCCGGACCTAGTTGTAGACATTCCTTGTAGAATCCAAGTATTTTTCTCATTACATAGTCTACTCCCCTTTTCTTGTCCTCATCACTCCTATAGTATACCCACTGCTTAAATTCTTTTTCTAGGTTTGGCATGAGTCGGAATTTTTCTATCTTATAAGGCATTTGGTAGGCAATTTCGTCGGTCTCGTCCTTAAACTTAACTATCCCTAATGATGGATCATAATTCATTCTAGAGATTTCAACGAATGATTTTCCGAACATAACATTTGATAACTTGATGTCGACCGTGGGGTTAACATCTTCTAAGATAACAAAATGTATTACATAGGTGAAATTTCCTACGTAAACGGGCAACCCTCTAACTCTCCCCACAAAATTACTTGTTCTTCCAGTTACGGGGTCTATCCTAGGAGCTAATTGCTTTTTCATAATCCAGTTGTAGAATGTCCTAGACAAGATATTTATGGGTGAGTCAAGGTCAATGTAAGCTTTCCACACATGAAAATACCCAACATTTCATGGTATGTTTATGTTGGTTGGGTTGCCAGCTCGAATGATTGGTAGATTTCTATAGATTGACGGGTTAGGATCATCCAATAGATTCTTGTGGTATGCAAGCTCATCCTTAGTGGGAAACTTGTTGAAGTAATCCTCTACCATTTCCGTCTCATTTTCGACATCTTTCTCAGAACTACCTCCTATCTTAACCTTACATTCATCATCATCCTTGCAACTCCTATCAAGTGTTTTAATAGTGACTACGTTGACAAAGTGTACGTGTTTAGATGATGAAGGATCCTTAACCTCATTCCCCCCACTAGGATTCCTTATACCTTTAGTAGAGGGGGTCATCCCTTTGTTATTTAAGGCCTTAATTAAATTATCAATTTTATTGGTCATCTCATTTTGTTGTTGGTTGAAATCGGCTTCAAACTTAGCTATACGAGCTTCTTGAGACGCCATAAAATTGGACATCAATCCTTCGAAATTATTGGTACTACCATAGTTGTTGGAAGGATTATTGTTGAAAGTACGGTTCGAGGATGAACCGTTTGGTTGAAACCGATTAGGTGGATTGGAAGAATTGTTTTAAGAAAGGTTTTGGTTTTGTTTCCACCTAAAGTTTGGGTGATTTTTCCAAGAGCGGTTGTAAGAATCACCATAAGGGTTTGGCTCGGGTTTCAAAGTGTACCACTTTTCTCCCACTCCGTCAGTACGCGAGGATGCGTAGTCCGTAAAAGCTTGTTCGGGGAGTTCCATGCAATCACGAGTGTCGTGGGGACCACTACATAATTCGCATGAAGAAGTGATTTTGTTCACTTGGCTTGAAGGTTTAGGAGCTTCGTAGGATTTCATGAGAAACTTGACTTGGTCGTCAAGTTCCATAATCCTACGGTTGGGAATGCTTGAATTATTTGTAGGAAAAGATATTGCCTTGACCATTTTATTCAAATCACAGGGGTCATTCCAACACTCGTTGTCATAGAGACCAAGGTCTTCTATGATTCCCCATGATTCTTCCGCATTCTTGTCAAGTAGCTTACCACCGGCCGCTTGGTCAATGGTTTGCCTTGTGGATTGATTGACATGATCATAGAAGATTTGGACTTGAAGCGAAAGATCAATGCCATGGTGAGGGACTTTTTGAAGTAAGTCATTGAAACGAGTCCATGCTACGTACAGAGTTTCACCTTGAAGTTGTTGGAAATTCAAGATGTCATTCCTTAACTTGGTAGTTCTCCCCGGTGGGAAAAATTGAGAAAGGAAACGAGAGGTGAGATCATCCCAAGAGGTGATGGATCCCGGGGGTAAACGCTCAACCCATTGACTAGCTTGGTCACTAAGAGAGAATTGGAAGAGACGCAATTGTGTCGTCTCTCGAGTGGTAACATCAAGGTCTATGGAATCTACGATTTTAAGGAAATCCTTTGAGATTTTGGTTAGGATCTTCGGAACGAAGTCCATGGGATGCACATCCGCTTTGCACCAACCGGATGGTATCGGATCGCAAGGGAGACACATTGGCTCCTTGGGTGAACTCAACGGTGTTTCGATAGCCTTGGTGGCTAGGTCGGGAGTATTCTCCTGAAGTGCGTGCTCTACGTGGTTGGTTTGGTTGTGGTGGGTTTTGTTGCGGTGGGTTGGTGTCACACCCTGAATTTACCTGTAATATGGCAGCGGAATTGAATTCCCGGGTGTAACGATCATGGCATCTCATACAAGGTTACATTGAACGACCTAAAATGTTGTTTTGTAAATACAACGTTTGATCATTTTATTTAAAACATAAA
>LBNU01028736.1:95859-128035 GCA_014162995.1 Artemisia annua | reverse complement strand
TTCGTAAAACACTGTATTTTCAGGGGTTTTTCACCCTTGAGACCTTGATGTTCAATTAAATATAAGTCTCCTTTCAAATCAATCAATATGTCTATGTGTTGTTTGATTATATCATATGCTTATCTTTCAATTAACATGCTAGGCTAGGTTTTTCTTGTGTTTGCTTTGTATTTTTATAATATAAAGTGTCGGTCATTAAAGTCTAAAATCATGTAATAGGTTGCGTTAGAAAGCGTTTAAAGTTATTAGTCCATTAGTTCAAATAGAAAGAAGTCTAAGGGCCCATACATGTAATTCCAAAGCCTAACTTGTGAGGCTATATATATGTATGTAAACCTTCATTTGAGGGGGGAGATCTCTCTCTTTTTTTCCTTGTGGTCCAAAACTCCAAAACTGAGTCAATTGACGGTAAAATGGCTCTCAACATAGGTGTTTCTAGGTATACTTAGAAAATTTTCTGGGTAAGTGCTGGTAAGTTATAAGTGAAAATAATAACTTTCGAAAAATCATAACTAATTCGTTATAAGGCCGATTTTCAAGTTCATTATATCCCCGGAAAGGTAAAAAAGATATACTAACATAATTTCAGTAGTTTGGCAAGTTTTGAAAAGGTCTAAGGCTCGTTTTTGACCAAAACATTTCGTACATCAGCAAGGTTTTTCCGGAAAAATACATAAGTCTAGTAGTAACTTGTTTTTAACACAACTTCTTCGTTATAGGTCCGTTTTTAGTGGTTCAAAAGGCCATAGTTTCATCTAAGGATGTATTTTCTATATTTTAGGTCCACAATATACCAAGACTCACTGAATTTTTCCAACTTTTAAAATAGGGACAGGAGGTTTATATATAGTTCCAAAAATGATATAACTTGGTTTGTACATGTCCAAATCCACTACTATCAACAACAACTCATCCCTTAATCTACCATACACCTTCTTAGGGTGTCATGGGTTCCCTAATATCACCACTTCAACCATTTCACCAATATTTCATAAGAACTCCATTTTACACATAAAATGATAGAAAATTAGGTTTTTGTGGTATAGACTTCATAGGCAAGTTCAAAAATGAGATTTCTACATAAACCTAACAAGGATTTCATGGTGAAATTTATAGAAAAATTAGTGGTTCACTTACTTGGAAGCCTTAACTCTTTTTAAATGTAAAAACCTAAGAATCCATAGGTTTATATCTCAAAACCTTGTAATGGATATGATCTAGTACTTGTAAAACACTTGATAATTGAAAAATTTTGTCTTCCTTTGGGTCTTGGATAAGGGAACGACCACAAGAGAGCACACAAGAGAGAAGGAAATTTTTTTTATCTTGATTTATCTATGTGATTATAATTTTTGCATGCAAAGTTACTAGAAAACTAGATAGTGGATTATAGTTGGTGAATTTTGGTGACACCATGTGTCCCATGGTACATAGGGGCCGGCCACCTCATGAGGAGGTGGTTGCCTTGTCATTTTTGTCCCGTAATTTAATTTACGGGGTACCGTTTAGTGCATCGTTTGGTATTTTTAGCGTTATCGTGTACCGGGTTAACTAAACGTAAAATATATCGGGACTATACGGGATATAATCAAGTCGTAAAAATTATAAAAATATAATTTTCATACACATTGGGTATTTTGATAGGTATTGCTTTATTAATATACTTTTATTTGGTATATAGGTTCAAGTAAATGTTTATTATTTGGTTAACCACCAAAAATAAATATTGTATAGTTTTATAACCTAAATAGAAAAATAACTAATACAAAAATATATTAGTGCACTAGTGGAATTTGTTTGGTACATTAGGTTAAAAACTAGTATCTTGTCTTATTATTTATATACAAATAAATAAATAAGGGTAACTTGAAAATATATATCTACGAGTGGAATAGAATGCAAATGATGTCGTGATGCAATGTAGACTAACCCTAGTCTAGGAAATGTACGATGGTTGAAAATGTGACTTAACCTACCCGGTCTCGTCAAATGAATACCCGTAAACCTTGTTTACGTGAAATGTTGAATTGAAATTCAATGAATAGGAAATGTCGGGAATAAGGAATTGACCTGAATATTTGAGAATTATGACAGTTGGCGGGATCAAAGATACTACTACCTTCCATAATGGCGGATGATAATGGTTACGAACAAAGACACGAAGAAAAAGATAGACTAAAGAAAACCTAATAAAAAGAAAATAAAAATCTCACTATATATGAATCTAATGAGTAGACCTAATAAAAATAAAATTCAACCTAAACAATAACTATTCCCCGGCAGCAGCGCCAAAAACTTGATGCATGGTTTTGCAACCTTGCAAAAGGTTTTACCTCTCAAGGGATCTTGAGAGATTTTGTAATCCACCAGCCAGTGTACCTGACCGATGTAGTATAGTGAGTGGCAAGTGCCGGGGGATTGATCGTTCTCTAGGGGAATATTGTCGTTAGGATTTAAAGCTAGGTCAACTAGGTCTAAATGTGATGGTTGATTCTTTTTGTATTTTTATATTTTTATGAAAGGAAAGTAAAATCTCGGGTATTGGAAGAGTGGGCGGAATTAGTTGATAGTCAAATAACCCAAAATTACTACTTAAACAAATAAAATAAAATAACAAGAAAATTAAAGTGGTGAACTTCTTATAATTTAGAAAAACGTGTTTACTTAGATTTCACTACTCCCTAGTTATCTCTTATTGATTTATTGACTTGTTACAATTGTTTGGATGAAGGGTTGCATTCCTTAATACCATTCGTGGGGGTGTGTACGTCCTTCCCCAACCCTATGAGCTTCTATCTCTTCTTATGACGACACGTTTAGTATCCTATCATAGCCGCTCATTAATAGTCACTCGTGCATTAAACACAACCAATAAAACCGTAGTACACATCCGATTACATTTCTTAAGACGTTCAAGCTTGTTACCGTATAGGAGATTAGCCAGTTTTCTTAAGCCTAACGCGAGTCAATTACCCAAAACAATCAATAACAAATCAACAATCATTAATTAATAACTATGTTTCATTAGATCTAAGCAAACACAAAAAAACCTAAGCTAGCATGATAATGTAAAGAAAAGACAAACAATTAATCTAACAACACATAGATATATTGAATGATTAAAAGAATAACATATCTTTAATTAATCATGGAAGAAAAAAGGGTTTAAAACCCTAAAAATACTGTAAAAGTCAGACTAGGGTTTATCTCCAAAGTTGCACCAAAGTTGCACACACTTAATGAATGAAAAATCAAAAACTATATATAGACTTTACAAGGCTGACGGCGTCAGGTTATAGGTTATGACACCGTCAGACCGTCGTGTTTAGGGTTTTCGTATCGCCTTCAAACACTTCTGACGCCGTCACGTGTAAATAGTTCTGGGCCGCCACTCTATAATTTAACACCTGACGGCTTTAGGAATTTTGTACCTGACGCTGCCAGGTGTAAACTTGACATTTTCTTCTCGGGCGTCACATGTTAAAAATCCACCATCTTTAGCATAAGGTGACGGCGTCAGCTCCAAAGCGTGACGCCATCAAGTGTAAAAACTTGACTTTTCTTGTTTTCTTCATTCTTGAGCATAAAAATGTCCGAAAAGCTTCAAAATGCTCCATTTTCCAGAAATCACGTTTCAAGTACCTAAAAAAAGAAAAGAAACGATTTGAGGCAATATTTGATCATAAAATCACGATTTATGGTTAAATGACCCCCTAAAAGCGTAACAAATAAATCCTTATCATGTCCCCTACATTCCAACACAATCTCCCTCACATTCTCTTTGCCATATGATTATTCCATTATCATAATTCAAACTCACCACCACTCTTCTTCTCCAAGCTTCATTCACCGTTATCACATTCTTCATATGTGATTCCTAGATTGGGCACATTACTTTCTTACACACCTATACCTCTACTACTTCTCACACACTCTTATCGTTCAAATTTGAATTGAAATCATTCACACACACACAAAAACCCACCCCTAACTTACACACACGCACGTCTCATAAACCTTTCAATTTAAATTTGAAATTGAATGAACCTTCCCAATCTCTACTCTTTCCAACTCTTCTCTATCTCACCATTGCCAACTCACATGTCATATTGATGCAGGTTTTACCGACCATGTTTTAATATTTATAATGTGTCTCGTCTACCTAAGGTCTACCTAATGCATTAACGGGCAGTGTACCCGGTCGTGTATGGTATAGCTAGTTAGTAAAGCCGAGGTCGTCCCAAGAGCTAAGTGTGTGGAAATTATCTAAGTTTTAGTGTCACATGTAAAAGGGGTTTTATGATTTTACAAGATTAATTAACTAATGAAAGTAAATAACAAAGCAAGTAAATAAACGAAAGAAGATCAATAGAGAGAGATAGTGCTAACCTAATTACTACTCATGTTATTATTGTGATTAGTTTTCTATAAGTGCTTCCTATCATATCGTCTGGTGGTTAAATTCATTTCGGATCAGAGGGTTAAATCACCTAGATCTATATTACACCCTCTCCTATCCACAACTATTGTAAAGCCGTGGGTTCATCGGTCAAAAATGTAAGACATTAAGTGCCTCTACTAACATGGACAAGTCTAGCGGATGTGGCATGGTCAGATCTTACACCCCTCTAATTCCGTTAAGCGTATAGCATTTGTAGCTGGTCCTAGGGTTAATTCGCACATGTATGGTGATATTGCTATCACCAAGTCACATCCCTATCGGCTTGCTTCCTAGAGTTAACTCCACAAGCCTCTAAGGAACAACCAATGCTAAACACTACGGGAACTAGAGAGTCCCAAGACTCGCCATGAAAGTATACAAACAATAGACAATAGATGTGTAGAAAACTAAATCACAACAATAACAATTTCATAACTAGGCTAACACCAAGAGGTGTTTAGCCACTCATATTCATAATTGCAGTAAAACAATGTTGAGTTAATACAAATCTAAACATGAATCGAATACAAGACAAAGGAATTGATAAACTTATGATTGGTGTGTGAATCCTCCCTTGGAAATGACTTTGATGAGGCTAGAACTTCTTTCCTCCTGCTCCCTGAGTTTCTCCCAACTTCTGTATGGTGAAAAGTGAATGAATAAACTCGGAATTAGGGCTGGTATTTATAGGCTCGACTTTGCTACGGCGTAGCTGATTTGAGTTGCTACGCCGTAGCCTTTGTAAATATGGACTACGTCGTAGCTTGATCAAGTGCTACGAGCGTAGTTTCTTCTTTAGATGCTTCTATGGCGTAGTTGCTAGGGTTACTATGCCGTAACTTCTTCCTTGGCCTCGTTAGTTCTTCTCTGCCTCAAATTGGGGACTACGCCGTAGGTGGAGAGTTGCTACTCCGTAGTTCCCTTTAGTGGACCTCTACGCCGTAGCCAAGGATTGGGCTGCGCCGCAGTCTTCATAAACTCTTGCTACGGCGTAGGTGGATGAACCTCTACCCCGTAGTGTGTGCAGAATCCATAATTTCCACGTATTTGCTTGATGCGCGTGATGTGTCGTTGCGGTTTAGTAGTATTAATGCCTACTCAAGTTTTAGATTTATATTTAGCCGACTTATCAACAACACACACACTTAACGAGCAGTGTACCTGGTCAGTTTGTATATAATAGTAAGTAGAGTGTCTAATGCGCTCCATCGAAGCTTTAAATTTATAAACAAGAATTACCGGTTAACTAGGAACATATTCGGGCAAGTATACCCTAGTCAATTGTAGTATAGGGGTGGTAAGTCAAGGTCGTCCCAAGAGACTTGGTTGCACTCAAGTGTTGTTTGTTTGTTTAAGCGAGTAACAAGTTTGTGGTTTATGATTCTCACGGATTAAACCACAAGAAAAGCAATATGAGAACATTCACACAAAGAACATACATGTTTGGACAAATGATTACATGGATATTAGGATGTTTAGTTTGGAAAACATATTATCAAAGGTAATCCTTTCGGCCAAAATAACCAATAATAATTTAGTGTTTTATAAATCAAATATGTATAAGCCTTAATCAAATGGTTATGTCATGAGACTTATGCCTAAACCAACAAAAAAACAAAGAGTTCTTTCGACCCATAACTTTGATGTCATTAATTTGTTAAGTACCATTTACTTGAAAGATGATGAAACACATATTCAAAAGATGCCTTTCGAACGATAATCCAAATTAAACTTTCACTTGTTTAGTTTATCAAGTTTCTCATACAATCGTCACAAAGAACAAGACCAAAACATTTGTCGACTAATGAATTGAAATCAACCACTATTGAATCCTTTCGACATTTAGACTCAACAATAATTAATCAAAACAATAAACGAGACAAGTTCTAATTTAACCAAATATGATGTATTTCATCAAAAACCAAACAAACACTAATTGTATCCAAACATCCCTTTATCACAAGTTTTCATATTTACCAAACAAGCATTAAGAGATTATTATTATCAAAACACATCACATGAAACACAAAGAACCAAACATGAGATATAAAATTCAACATCTTAAAAGTAACAAGAGTTTACCCAAGGTATCAATTACAATAGGTAAAGGTAAAGGATTTAGAGCAACCTTCAAGCCTCCAATCAACTACAACTTCTAACCAAACCGAAAAATAATACCCAAACGCCTTCAACAGCCCTCAAGCACACCACATGAATTTGGCAGAGGTTTGTAGTCTTTTGGGTGAGATAAGGTGGTGGAAATTCGTCCTTTAGGGTGGAGGATAGAAATGCACAATGAAAACCAAGGCTAGGCACTCATATATGTAGTAGAAATCAACGTTAGCCTCCAAGCATGAAACTTGGGCACTAAGTGTCATAAAATGGCAGTAAATGGAGTTATTATGGAGACATGATCGGACTTGGGGCTTAATGGCACTTAAATAAGCATTAAAAATAACTTGGAGAGGTCAGATTCATCTATCCGTTCGGTTACGGGACCATGCCGAACGGATGGATGAGACATTTTGTTCTATCCGTTCGGTAATCCATCCATCCGTTTGGATGGATGCATTTTGGCAGAAAACCATAAAAACAAAGTTGTAGATCTCTCTCTTAGCTTTCCGTGGCCGCTTGAATCAACTAAATCGGAGTTCGTATGCTCAACTTATGGCCAAAATGGTGAAGGTGTGTCGGGAACAACGAATCTTCCAATAATTCTTCGTTTTAGCTTGTTTTCTTCATTTCTTTTCTCGTTTTCCTTCTTGTACTTTTATCTTGAGTCTTTGGAGTGACAACTTCATGACTTTTATCTTCTCGAATATACTACAAGAGACTTTCATTTGTTGGGAATTCTTCGTACATGCATAAATCTTCGTTTATTGATCATTTCTTCGTCTTNTTTGTAGTCTTTTGGGTGAGATAAGGTGGTGGAAATTCGTCCTTTAGGGTGGAGGATAGAAATGCACAATGAAAACCAAGGCTAGGCACTCATATATGTAGTAGAAATCAACCTTAGCCTCCAAGCATGAAACTTGGGCACTAAGTGTCATAAAATGGCAGTAAATGGAGTTATTATGGAGACATGATCGGACTTGGGGCTTAATGGCACTTAAAAAAGCATTAAAAATAACTTGGAGAGGTCAGATTCATCTATCCGTTCGGTTATGGGACCATGCCGAACGGATGGATGAGACATTTTGTTCTATCCGTTCGGTGATCCATCCATCCGTTCGGATGGATGCATTTTGGCAGAAAACCATAAAAACCAAAGTTGTAGATCTTTCTCTTAGCTTTCCGTGGCCGCTTGAATCAACTAAATCGGAGTTCGTATGCTCAACTTATGGCCAAAATGGTTAAGGTGTGTCGAGAACAACGAGTCTTCCAATAATTCTTCGTTTTAGCTTGTTTTCTTCATTTCTTTTCTCGTTTTCCTTCTTGTACTTTATTCTTGAGTCTTTGGAGTGACAACTTCATGACTTTTATCTTCTCGAATATACTCCAAGAGACTTTCATTTGTCGAGAATTCTTTGTACATGCATAAATCTTCGTTTATTGATCATTTCTTCGTCTTTTCATTCATTTTCCTAGCATACACACTTTTATACGATTAAGTAACAAAAGCATATAAAAATAACCAAAAAACATACGAATAACGCCACTAAAAACATGCACAATTTGAGCGTTATCACTGTCGATCACTAAGAGTGAAATGTATTATCTAATTATCCTAATCAGTATTTTAATATCCTAAGTTAGTTTTACAGCCTAATCTAACGAAAGGTGGGTTCAGCCTGAGAGACTGGCACAGATTGGTTATATTAAACAGTAAATTAAACTAATGAGCACGAATCAACGAATAGCATACACGTACACAGATAGACAATTAGAGACTATAAGAAGACCTGTCCTGATAATTAAGTAGCTTGTCACTTGTTTTATTGCTAGTTTTATATGAAGTGTATATTAATTAAACCTATCTCGTTGGTTTCATTATATCGGCGAGTAAACCCTTAATGATTACTTATGACTATCCTATTTATCCAAAGACGTCAGATTAAATTGGCGAGGAAGGGGTATGGCGGCCCAAGTAATGCTAAGCTAGACACAGAGGTTATCAAAGCACTAATATAAATTCACCAAAGACACCAAACATATAAACTTTAATTGATGGGAAAGCAATTTTAAGGCGGGCATATTATTTTCCGTAGTCACATACTACCGGCCATCAATCCTGATGAATTAAAGTGTACTATTACAATAAAACAAAACTACTTAATGAATTGAATACATGTAGGACCTTCTTACAGCTCTAATATCTTCGTTTAGGGTGTGTCTTGTGTTGCTTGTTTGTCTGAATTCGGCTCCTTAGTGTTATGTTGCACACAAAATTCGTATAGGTCTTGGGGTATTTATAGTCTCTGTCTGAGGGTTCGATGCGGCGCATTGAGTAAATAGATGTGGCGCATCGACTTAACTTCGCGTGGGGTCCAAGATTATTATATTCTAGAATATTCGTACACCGTCATAGCTGCGGCGTATCTTGATCCTTGTATGCCGCGCATGTCCAATGTAGTTGGAGTAGAACGGATTATTATATTCAGTTGTCTTGGATTGTTTCTGGTGAACTCTTGATAGTGATATGCCATATGTCAAATGTATAATGCGGCGTATCTGGAGTAGAACGAGCTTGATCTTCTTCGTTGACCAAAGTTTCATATGCGGCGCATGACAGATTCACATGCGGCGCATTCTTCAAAGTCAGGCAATGGTCTTCAAATTCATCTAAGTATGATATTGCGGCGTATCTGTTGAGTGAGATACGGCGCATCTTCTGAATTTCAGTAGACTTTTGACATCTCGCTTGTTTTGCTCCATAATTAGTCCAAAATCGCCAAGTTTCACCAATTACTTGTTTTTACCTGAGAATCACTAAAGTAAACATTTAAGCACCGTTTCTCATAAATAATATAATAAAACAAGTCAAATAGATAGGATAAATGATGGTAAAATATGTACTTATTTGAGTTCATCAAACATCCCCCCGCTTGAACTTTACTTGTCCCCAAGTAAACCTTAGATTTAATCTTATGAAAATGTATCCTAAAAGGCATTAGGATTTATTTTTAATAATTAAGCACGTATTCGTTTCATCATAATCACACAACCAAACACTTAACGAAGTAGAAACAAAATAATTTTTCAATATAAAAACAATTCCAAATCATTTAGTTGCTCAGTTGTGATGAATATAATACAACAAATAGTGGTGATATCTCCCACTTAATACAAAACTTTACATAAGTTGGTTAAAACAAACTTACAACTTCTTCTCTTTCTTTTTCTTTTCTATTTTTTTCGATATTTTTTTTTTGTTTGAAATGTGTAAAATTTCACAACTTTTTCAGTCACAATTTTTCTGGACAATTTTTCCATACTTTTCATAACTTTCAGAAATAACTGTAATAGTGAAAGTAGTAAACACACGAAAAATAAACTAAAATTATACAATATGTACTTTCACTCCAATTGCATTGTGCAATTTCCGGACCTAACCAAAGATAATGAATTACGCACGCGAACACAGGTAATGTAAGGAAACACACTTTGCCTAAAGTAACTAACCACGGATTTTAATCTACAGGGTAGGCTAAGGTGTAAGGGTGTAACGAAACATTTTAACAAAGGTGTAAGAAACGAAAGGAATGGCTCTGCGGGTTTTTCTAGGGGTATCCTACTCTAAAAGTGAGAGTAAACAAAAGGGTTTATATGGGGGTTAGCTAACCAGTGTAGCTAGTTATATCACATAACATATAAAGGCTTTTTGGGTGTAATCCTAGAAATTTACCAAGTTAGACAAGTCACTCCAATTATATCAATAATACTCATTATGGTGGTCTCGAATAGTATACAAGTCAAGTTCTAAAGTTTACAAGTCACTGGCACACTAAAGTTTTAATCTTTTGAAGAAATAAGGTTATGTGTGCGGTTATATAATTTAGACTTAAACAAAAACATGCTAAAAAAATTAAATTTTGGTATATTAAGCGCATTTTAAGCATATTTTGAAAAAGTTTGGGACAAGTAAGCATTCTAATTCTCCATCCCCCACTTAAGTTAAAGAACGTCCTCGTTGTTTGTGCTAAAGGTTAAAAACAAGAAAATAAAAGAATTAGAATGGAAAAACTCCCTTGATATTTGCTCGGAATGATCCTCCATTATGCGTTTATGAGCAAAAATCTACTTTCTTGTGGATGAGAAACGTTTACGCTTTATCATCGATATTCCACAAAAAGTACAGGAATCTATAATACCACCTAAACTTTAACACACCTGAGTTAAGAAGGTTCAAACTTGCATAATACATTAGTAGTTAGAAAAATAAAATTGAAAAAATAAAACTGTAAATCATCAGGTCAGTCGATGCGCCGCATCCTATGGAAGAGGATGCGCCGTATCGAGCCTGGAATTAATACGAATCAGAATAAAAGATACGTCGCATCCTTAACCAGGGATGCGCCGCATTAAATAAACTGACAGAATTTTTAAAGTCAAAAATAAAAAAAATGCAGAAAATTAAAATAAGATATGACCTGTGCAGATGATACGCCACACCTTATGATGGAGATGCGCCGCATCTACTACAGGTCTGACAGACTCGACACAAAACATAAAATAAGATAAAGATATCCGAGTTGCCTCCCGGTCAGCACTTGTCTTTATTCCAGAGTCTTCAAGTTAGACTCACGTTCAGCTCCTTATTTTCCATCATCGATTCCCAAATGCCACTTCATGATGTATTTGCTCATTAGCTCATCTTGTACATATTCAGGTCCTAATTTCAACACTCCTTTGTAGAATCCCTTCATCTTTTGATATGGATATATGATCCCATTCTGCTTGTCTTTGTCATCTACATAAACAAATGGTGAAAATTTTAGCAATATTTGTTAGTGGCATGTTTAAAACTTGGGTGAGCGCGAGGCATTATGAAAGTGATAACATCTCTTCCATTTTGAAAGGTTATTCTTCCTTCAAATCTCTTGGCATTAATAGTAATCTCTCTACAAAATGGTTCTCCTACAATCACATCACCCATCTCTTTATCGCGATAGGCATCCATGTCTTCTACAACTGCGAAATCAGTGACAATAACAAATTTTCCAACAAAAATAGGTGCCTTCATAAAAGCTCCAATTACATTCTTTCCTCTATATTCAACCTTCTTTTTCATAATAGAATTATAAAAGGTTTTTGACATTACGTTAATTGGTAAAATAGGGAAGAAGTTGGCGCTAACTTGTTTATGGCTATCATGCAAGGAAATTGTAAGTTGTAAGCGTTATCCACATGGATCCTTCTACCATAATCACAAAAACTATGATACCCCTCAAATTCATTGTAATTTCTAGTGTTTATAACATTAATACTAGGGTTATCCATAATTTCAGTTTTATTGGGTTCGTCTTCTTTTACAAACATGTCATTTATTCCTAATGGCATTTTAAGGTCATTTAATTCAATATAATCTCCATCATAGCATTGAATTGATTTATTTTGCACTAAGATTTCTCCCATTTCACTAGCTTCTAGGTTGAAGTCTATATCTTCTCTTAATCCTAGCACATAGACACCTCTAATTATGCTCTTAACCGGATTTTCGCACTTATAGACTAGTTTGTCATTCCCTACTTTTAATGATATTTTTCTTTTAAACACATTAATTTTAGCATGAGTAGACAAGAAAGGTCGTCCTAGGATTAAGGGAATCTTAACATCCTCGGGCATGTCTAATATTATAAAGTCTACGGGGAACACAAATTTCTTAACCTTAACTAGCACGTTTTCAGCAATCCCCTCAGGTCGTTTTACAGTTTTATCAGCCAATTCAAT
This sequence comes from Artemisia annua, assembly GCA_014162995.1. Classification (NCBI taxonomy): domain Eukaryota; kingdom Viridiplantae; phylum Streptophyta; class Magnoliopsida; order Asterales; family Asteraceae; genus Artemisia; species Artemisia annua. The sequence goes on along the minus strand of LBNU01028736.1, from coordinate 115,704 downwards.
AAGCAGCTTAGTTGGTGCTAATTTTCCTAGTCCTAGGGTAGTGAATGTCTTAAAGGGCATAACACTAACACTAGCTCCTAAGTCAGCTAATGCATTATTGAAAGATATGTTATTAATTGAACAAGGTAAAGTAAAACTTCCTGGGTCTTTTTCTTTATGAGGCAAGGCATGTAGATCGATTGCAGAGCTGTCTTCTTTCATTGCAGCCTTGATCTCCTCTTCAATCCTTGATTTTTCCTTGAGTAGTCTCCTAACGCTAATTGAAGAGTTAAAGAAATATTGGAGTTTTAAAGCATCACCATTCTTCAATCGTCCAGGAAAAGGTATGTTAGGCATGACTTCTTCGGTAGTGGTTATGGCCTTGTCATGATCTCTTGGATTAATTTCAGTTGAGCTAGGTAGACTTCCAATTCCATTTTCTTGAAGAACCTTTACATACTAATTACATGGTAAAAGATAGTTAGGGAGTAATGAAATCTAAGTAAACACTATTCTCCACCACTGATTTTCTCAAAACCAAAAAAAAATACAAAAATATAAATAGCTTATAAGTAGATAACTTGGGTTAGTTGACTAGCAACTAATTCCGCCCTATCCTCTAAAACCAGAGATTTTACTGCTTTCATAAAACATAAAAATACAAAAAGAATCTTCCTCCACCCTTAGACCTAGATTAGAGTAGCCTTTAGCCTAACGAACACTATTCCCTGCGAGAGAACGATCAATCCCCCGGTACTTGCCACTACACTATACTACATCGGTCAGGTACACTGCCTGGTGGGGATTGCAAGCTTCTTGAGATCCCTCGAGAGGTAAAACGTAGTGCGTGTTGCAATCCACGCGCATCATTATCCTAATTAGTATTTTAATGTCCTAAGTTAGTTATACATTCTAATCTAACGCAAGGGGGTTCAGCCTAAGAGACTGGCACAGTTTGGTAGATGCGGCGTAAATTAAACTAATGAGCACGAATCAGCGAATAGCATTGATGAGACGAAAAGTGTACCACTTTTTAGGGGTCATTTAAGCCCGAATTCGTATTTATTTGATCAAATATTGCCCTAAATCGTTCCTTTTGTCATTTTAGGTACTTTGGAGAGAAATTCTGGAAAAGGAAGCATTTTGGGATGTTTTTGGGGCATTAAAGTGAAGAATTCGACAAAGTGCTAAAGTCTGATGAATAGTACTCGTGACGGCGTCAAGGCTATAATGTGACGCCGTAAAGCCTTGATAGGCCAGAACGATTTATAACGTGACGGCCTGGTGACGGCGTCAAGCTTATACCTGATGGCCATCACGTTATACGGGCTGACGCCGTCAATACCCCTCTGACAGCAAATTGCCTATAAATACAGCCTCATAACTTCATTATTTTCAAGCCCCAAACCCTAGGTCCGATTTTAGGGTTTGGGTAGGTGTTTTTCCAGTAGATTAGAAGGCTTATTTCATTACTTTATCATCTTTGATCATTGATTTGATCATCAAAGAGTGTGGAACTTTTTAGAGAGAAACCCTAGACGATTTTTGAAGTTTTTTTAAGGTTTTTATACCCTTGGATCTCTCATATTACATTGAAGATAAGTAAACAAGTAATCATTCAATATGTCTATGTGTTGTTTGATTCTATCTTGTTCTTGTCTTTTGTTTAACATGCTAGGCTAGATTTTCTTTGTGTTTGCTTCGATCTAATGAAACCTAACTATTAATTATTGATTGAATAGTGTGTTATTAATTGTATTGGATGGGTGATTATCGATGTTAGGCTTAAGAAAACTGGCAGACTTCCGGTTGGTAACATGCTTGAACGTCTTAAGAAACATGAACCAAGGTGTACTAAGGTTATTTTGATTGTATTTGATGCATGAGCGAATTCTAGTGATCCCATGTTACGAGCTTCTTAGCCGGCTCGACATAGGAGTGAAGTAGGATCTCATAGAGTTAGGGGAAGTCCGTACACACCCCTACGAATGGTATTAAGGAATACAATTTGTCATCCACGCAATTAATACACACTAATCAATCGGTAAAAGATAGTTAGGGAGTAAGGAAATCTAAGTAAACACACTTCTCTCCATATTAGTTTTCACAACCATTACTTTCTTGTTAATTTATTTTATTTGCATTAGTAGTAATTTGGGTTAGTTGACTAGCAACTAATTCTGCCCACTCTTCCAAAACCCGAGATTTTTACTTACTTTCCGAAAAATATAAAAATACAAAAAGAATCTTCCCTCACCCCTAGACCTATTAGAGTAGCTTTTCAATCCTAACGACACTATTCCCTGAGAGACCGATCAATCCCCCGGTACTTACCACTACACTATACTACATCGGTCAGGTACACTGCCTGGTGGGGATTGCAAACTTCTCAAGATCTCTTAAGAGGTAAAACCCTAGTGCGTGGTCGCAATCCCGCGCATCAAGCATATACGTACACAGATAGATAATAGAGACTATAAGAAGACCTGTCCTGATAATTAAGCAGCTTGTCACTTGTTTTATTGCCAGTTTTATATGTCGTGTATATTAGTTAAATCTTTCTCGTTGGTTTCATTATATCGGCGACTAAACCCTTAATGATTACTTATGACTATCCTATTTATCCAAAAAAGTCAGATTAAATAGGCGAGGAAGTGGTATACAGCCCAAGCAGTGCTCAGCTAGACACAGAGGTTATCAATGCACTAATATAAATTCACCAAAGACATCAAACATATAAACTTTAATTGATGGGAAAGCAATTTTAAGGCGGGCATATGATTTTGCGTACTCACATACTACCGGCCATCTATCCTGATAAATTAAAGCTTACTATTACAATAAAACAAAACTACTTAATGAATTGAATACATGCAGGACCTTCTTACAGCTCTAGTATCTTCGTTTGGGGCGTGTCTTGTGTTGCTTGTTCGTCTGAATTCGACTCCTTAGGGTTATGGTGCACACCAAATTCGTTTAGGTCTTGGGGTATTTATAGTTTCTGTCTGAGGGTTCGATGCGGCGCATTGAATAAGTTGATGCGGCGCATTAACTTAACTTCACGTGGGGTCCAAGCTTATTATATTCTGGAATATTTGTAACACCGCCATTAGATGCGGCGTAAATTAGTTCTTGTATGCGGCGCATGTCCCTCAGTTGTCTTGGATCGTTTCTGGTGAAGTCTTGGTAGTGGTACACCGTATGCGGCGTATCTGGAGTAGAACGAGCTTGATCTTCTTCTTTGACCAAAGTTTCATATGCGGCGCATGGTATAATTTCATGCGGCGCATTCTTCAAAGTCAGGCAAAGGTCTTCGAATTCATCTAAGTATGATATTGCGGCGTATCTGTTGAGTGAGATACGACGCATCTTCTGGGTTTCAGTAGACTTTTGACATCTTGCTCATTTTGCTCCATAATTATTCCAAAATCGCCAAGTTTCTCCTATTACCTGTTTTTACCTGAGAATCACTAAAGTAAACATTAAAGCACCGATTCTCATACATAATAAAGTAAAACAAGTTAAATAAATAGGATAAATGATGATGATAAAATGTACTTATTTGAGTTCATCAAATATCTTCCCACTTGAACTTTACTTGTCCCCAAGTAAACCTTAGATTCAATCTTATGAAAATGTATCCTAAAAGGTATTAGGATTTATTTTTAATAATTAAGCACGTATTCGTTTCATCATAATCACACAACCAACCACTTAACGAAGTAGAAACAAAATAATTTTTCAATATAAAACAATTCTAAATCGTTTAGTTGCTAGTTGTGACGAATATTCTATCATAAGCTTGACATGTATACGCATCTCCCCCACTAAAGCCAAGGAGTAACAAGTCTAAAGCGGTAAAAAGGGTTTTGAGGCTTAAGGGTTGAACCTAGCTTCGTTCGAACATCTCCTGCACAAAATCAGCAGATCGCTGGCACGGGTCCTTGACGCTTCAACTAAAGGATGGTCACTAGTGCACTTCTTGGATCGCTGGCGCATTACTTGCATAACGGATGGTCACCAAGTCACACACTAGATTGCTGGAACGATAGTTGATTAATCTAAAACACGGATGGTCACTACCTTATTCATACATTCAATATTCTTACTTGGCCAGTTGGGTAGGGATAACATTTAGGATATAAATTGGTGTAAAATGAAAAATAAACAAAACAAATAGATTAAAATCCTAAGTGTGGTTAATTACTTTCCCAACCATCCCATGAATAAGACTCATATCATTGAATAACTCACGCTTTTGACTCATGTAACTCACGCATTAGGTAGACACGAATTATACTCAACAAAATCTTAAACAAAGAATAGCCTTAGTTGGCGTTCCCATAACGGCCAACTCCCATTCAATCCATAAATATAATATACAACAACAAATAGTGGTGATATCTCCCACTTTACAAAACTTAACATAAGTTGGTTAAAACAAACTTCCAACTTCTTCTCTTTCTTTTTCTTTTCTATTTTTTCGATTTTTTTTAACTATGTAAAATTTCACAACTTTTTCTATCACGATTTTTCCGGATAACTTTTCCATACTTTTCATAACTTTCAGAAATAATTGTAATAGTGAAAGTAGTAAACACACGAAAAATAAACTAAAAATATACAATATGTACTTTCACTCCAATTTCATTGTGCAATTTCCCGACCTAACCAAAGATAATGAATTACGCACACGAACACAGGTAATGTAAGGAAACACACTTTGCCTAAAGTAACTAACCACGGATTTCAATCTACAGGGTAGGCTAAGGTGTAAGGGTGTAACGAAACAATTTAACAAAGGTGTAAGAAACGAAAGGAATGACTCTGAGGGTTTTTCTAGGAGTATCTTACTCTAAAGTGAGAGTAAACAAAAGGGTTTATACGTGGGTTAACTAACCAGTGTAGTTAGTTAATATCACATAACATATAAAGGCTTTTTGGTTGTAATCCTAGAAATTTACCAAGTTAGACAAGTCACACCAATTATATCGATAATACTCATTATGATGGTCTCGAATAGTATACAAGCCAAGTTCTAAAGTATAAAAGTCACCAGCACACTAAAGTTTTTGATTTTAGGCAAAAAATAAGGATATGTGTGCGGCTATGTAATTTAGACTTAAACAAAAACATGCTAAAATTTTTTAAATTTTGATATATTAAGTGTATTTTAAGCATATTTTGAAAAAGTTTAGGACAAGTAAGCTTCTAATTCTCCATCCCCCCACTTAAGTTAAACAACGTCCTCGTTGTTTGTGTTAAAGGTTAAAAACTAGAAAATAAAAGAATTAGAACAGAAAAACTTCCCTGATATTTGCTCGGAATGATCCTCCATTGTGCGTTTACGAGCAAAAATCAACTTTCTTGTGGATGAGAATGTTTAAGCTTCATAAATGATGTTTCCACAAAAAGTGCAGGAATCTATAATACCACCTAGACTTTAACACACCTGAGTTAAGAAGGTTCAAACTTGCATAATACATTAGTGGTTAGTAAAAATAAAACCTAAAAAATTAAACGGTAAATCATCAGGTCAGTCGATACGCCGTATCTTATAGAAGAAGATACGCCGTATCGAGCCTGGAATTAATACGAATCAGAATAAAAGATGCGTCGCATCCTTAAACAGGGATGCGCTGCATTAAATAAACTGACAGAATGTTTTAAAGTCGAAAAATAAAAATGTAGAAAAATAAAATAAGATATGACCAGTGCAGATGATACGCCGCATTCCATGATGGAGATGCGCCGCATCTTCTGCAGGTCTGACAGACTCGACTCAGAACAGAAAAAAGTTTTGGGTTGTCTCCCGGTCAGCACTTCTCTTTATTCCAGAGTCTTCAAGTTAGACTCACGTTCAGCTCCTAATAGCGATCATTAATGTAGTCGGAAGCGTCGCACTCCCTTATCATCAGTCTAGTTGTGTCGACCACATCTTGCCCATCCTTGATCTCCACTCCATGTCTTTTCAATATCCGTATAAACATAATTCTAACCTTTTCGGGTAGAGAGGATAAAGTAATGAACGGAAGATCCTTATTATCATACAAGCACAAATATCCAAGATGTGATGGTAGTTCAGCAAACAAGACTTTATTTTTCTTGAAAATCCTCCTACATTTGTTAATGCTTTCAAAATCACACAATTCGTTGCTAGGATCGTTAATTATATTATGCTTAGGTTTTGGATTAGTTAATTTGTCTTCGATCAATGTCCCATTAGTATCTAGATCGAGGTCTACATTTTCTTCTAGTCCTAGCATATAAACACCTCTAATTATGCTTCTAACTGGATTTTCACATTTATAGACTAGTTTGTTATTCCCTATCTTTAATGATATCTTTCTTTTAAACACATTAATCTTAGCATGGGCAGTAGACAAAAAAGGTCTTCCAAGGATTAAGGGAATCTTAACATCCTCGGGCATATCTAGTATTATGAAGTCTACGGGGAACACAAATCTTTCAACCATAACTAGCACGTTTTCAGCAATCCCCTCAGGTCGTTTTACCGTTTTATCAGCAAATTCAATAAGCAGCTTAGTTGGTGTTAATTTTCCTAAGCCTAGGGTAGTGAATGTCTTAAAGGGCATAACACTAACACTAGCTCCTAAGTCAGCTAATGCATTGTTGAAAGACATATTATTAATTGAACAAGGTAAAGTAAAACTCCCTGAATCCTTTACTTTATTAGGCAAGGCATGTAGATCAGTTGCAGGGTTCTCTTCTTTCATTGCAGCCTTGATCTCTTCTTCAATCCTTGATTTTTCCTTTAGTAGTCTTCTAACGCTAATTGAAGAGTTAAAGAAATATTGGGGCTTTAAAACATCACCATTCTTCAATCTTCCAGGAAAAGGTATGTTAGGCACGACTTCTTCAGTAGTGGTTATGGCCTTGACATGATCTCTTGGATTAATTTCAGTTGAGCTAGGTAGACTTCCATATCCCCTTTCTTGAAGAACCATACCCATTTGACCAATTTGTTGTTCCAATGCTTTGATCGAAGCTCCTTGGTTTCTTGTCATAGTATCCGTTGAGGCTGGGATTTCTTTGATCATCGCAGTGTTCTCTTCATGTCTTTTAGCAGCATCGGCCATAATTTGCTTTAGAGTGTCATCTAAAGTCTGCCTTCTCTCTTGATATGTGGGATTTCCATTGTACTTTTGATAGTACCCCGGAGCAGCTTCCCTAAACTTTCCTGAAGGTTGGAATGGTTGTCCAAATTGTGTGTAGTATGCTTCTTCAAAAGTTTCACTTTCATTCTTTGCAGGGCAATCCTTAGTGTAGTGAGGTCCTTCGCATTTTTCACATCCAACTTGGGCAGCATACACTTTTTCATCTCTTTTCTTCATCTCTCTACTAATTTTGTCCAATTGAGCTTGAATTGCAGCAAACCCGTCAAAATTAGTGCTGCTCTTAGATCTAGTATAGGTCCCATCGTGCCATTTTTGAGAATGATCAGCAGCTTCTTGGATAGCTTTTCTAGCATTGGTTGCACTCATTTGTGGTATAGCTCCCTTAGCATCCAAGATTTGTCTAGTAGACACGTCCAATCCTTGATAAAACAGTATTATCTCCTGCATTGTGGTTAGATATTGTTGAGGACATTTTACCAACAGATCTTTAAAACGCTTCCAAGCCTGATAGAGAGTTTCATATGGCTCTTGCTTGAAGTTGTTGAGAGCCTCCATCTTTTTAGCAGTCTTATCAGGTGAACAATATCTTTCCAGGAATTTGCTCTTCAGATCATCCCATGTTGTAATTAAACCGGATGGTTCGTTCCTTAGCCACTTATTAGCGGCTCCATTAAGAGAAATTGGGAAGATTCGAAGCATAAGGTGGTCATCCGAAACTCCTTCTGTAGTAAACAAATCTGCAATCTCGAGGAGTTTTTCTACATGTCCATTAGCATCTTCATGTTCTATCCCACTGAAAGCATTTTCTCTAAGCTCCTTGAGAAACTGACCCTTCAATTCAAACTTTGACTTGTCGTCAAACTTTAGTCTAGCAACTCCTGAACTGTAGTCAGCATGTATTTTGTTCATTTATTCCTCCATAGTAGTGTTTTCCGTCATTGTTTCTATTTCTTCTTCTTCCTCTTGTTCATAAAATTAATCAAGCTCGAGTGAACTTGAAAGCTCAAAGCTTTTTGTGTTGAAAAGCCTTCTTAGTGAATGTAAAGCTTGTTCAGGATCTTCGAAAGGTGTCATTAAGTTCTTTGTTGAACTTCTGGTCATGCACTTCCTGAAATCATCACAAAAGCATCAGTAGGGTATGTTCAAGAAAGTAGAATATCGGAAAATTAACAACGAAAATGGAATACGAAAATAAAAGTTGTTGATATCTGCAGACGATGCGTCGTATCCTAGAAAAGGGATACGCCGTATCTTATTTCGTTAAAATTAAATCAGACTTTTATTTTAGAAAATAAATACGCCACTTTAAAAATAAGAGTGCGCCGTATCTTGTAAATATCAAAAATCGATTATATTTATAAAAATTAAATGCGCCGTATTAGCAGAAACTAATGCGCCGTATTTTCGTTACGTTTCAAAATTCAAGATTTTTGATTCAGTAGATGCGCCGTATCGATAAAAATCGATGCGCCGCTTCTGTTTAATAATTCAAAAATTGTTTTTAACTTGAATATTAAATACGCCGTATCTGTTAAAACAGATGCGTCGCATGGCGTTAAGGTTTCGAAAAATTTTCTTATTAAAAACAGAATACGCCGTATCTTGGGAAAAAGATGTGTCATACTCGAATTATTAAACGCGATGTATTTTAAAATTATTAAAACGCAATACACCGCATCTGAGAAAACAAATGCGCCGTATCGTTTGTATCAGCACAATACAACAAAAGCAGTTATGCAGAAAATTACAGAAAATAAAATAAACATAAAAAACAAATAAAAAATTACAGAAAATAAAAACACACAAAAATAGTAAATATGCAAATTATACAATGAATGCAATCTATCTAATATACAACAAGTTAGTGGTTAGTATCTAAAAATCTAATAAAAAGAAAAACCTAATTAAAATACTAATCAGATTAACAGATAATAACAATTCACTCCCCGGCAGCGGCGCCAAAAACTTGATGCGCGTGATGTGTCGTTGCGGTTTAGCAGTATTAATGCCTACTCAAGTTTTAAATTTATATTTAGCCGACTTATCAATAACACACACACTTAACAAGCAATGTACCCGGTCAGTTTGTATATAATGGTAAGTAGAGTGTCGATCACTAAGAGTGGAACGTATTATCTAATTATCCTAATTAGTATTTTAATATCCTAAGTTAGTTTTACAGCCTAATCTTACGAAAGGGGGTTTCAGCCTGAGAGACTGGCACAGATTGGTTATATTAAACAGTAAATTAAACTAATAAGCACGAATCAACGAATAGCATACACGTACACAGATAGATAATTAGAGACTATAAGAAGACCTGTCCTGCTAATTAAGTAGCTTGCCACTTGTTTTATTGCTAGTTTTATATGAAGTGTATATTAATTAAACCTATCTCGTTGGTTTCATTATATCGGCGAGTAAACCCTTAATGATTACTTATGACTATCCTATTTATCGAAAGACGTCAGATTAAATTGGCGAGGAAGGGGTATGGCGGCCCAAGCAATGCTCAGCTAGACATAGAGGTTATCAAAGCACTAATATAAATTCACCAAAGACATCAAACATATAAACTTTAATTGATGTGAAAGCAATTTTAAGGCGAGCATATGATTTTCCGCAGTCACATACTACCGGCCATCAATCCTGATGAATTAAAGTGTACTATTACAATAAAACAAAACTACTTAATGAATTGAATACATGCAGGACCTTCTTACAGTTCTAATACCTTCGTTTAGGGAGTGTCTTGTGTTGCTTGTTCGTCTGAATTCGGCTCCTTAGGGTTATGTTGTACACAAAATTCATCTAGGTCTTGGGGTATTTATAGTCTCTGTCTGAGGGATCGATGCGGCGCATTAAGTAAATAGATGCGGCGCATCGACTTAACTTCGCGTGGGGCTAAGATTATTATATTCTGGAATATTCGTACACCACCATAGATGCGGCGTATCTTGATCCTTGTATGCGGCGCATGTCCTTCAGTTGTCTTGGATTGTTTCTGGTGAAGTCTTGATAGTGATACGCCGTATGTCAAATGTATAATGCGGTGTATCTGGAGTTGAACGAGCTTGATCTTCTTCGTTGACCAAAGTTTCATATGCGGCGCATGATAGATTCACATGCGGCGCATTCTTCAAAGTCAGGCAATGGTCTTCGAATTCATCTAAGTATGATATTGCGGCGTATCTGTTGAGTGAGATACGGCGCATCTTCTTAATTTCAGTATACTTTTGACATCTCGCTTGTTTTGCTCCATAATTAGTCCAAAATCGCCAAGTTTCACCTATTACTTGTTTTTACTGAGAATCACTAAAGTAAACATTAAAGCACCGATTCTCATAAATAATATAATAAAACAAGTCAAATAAATAGGATAAATGATGGTAATAATATGTACTTATTTGAGTTCATCATTGCTCTTAAGTCCTTCCATTTCCACGTATGTTCGTTCTTTTACTCATCTTTACCCTGAAACCAAAATAGGAAGAAATAAGAGTATATATTCTTCATATGAATAGAAAAGATGAGCATTTTAGGGGGAAATTAACACTTAAATCATGGGTAAATTTGACGTCATCAAATATCCCCCCACTTGAACTCTACTTGCCCTCAAGTAGACCTTATTAGAATAATTTTCAAAAAGATATTCCCCAAAAAACTGGAGAATATGAAAACAACTTCCTATGCTAGAATATATCAAAGCTGAACACTTCACAAAATTGGAACAAACACTCACATCTCTCTCCTAATCTAAGTGTTAATTTCGGGGTGGTCACTCAACGCACAGTCATAGAATGTATTCTATCATAGGTTTGGCAGTTACACAAATCTCTACCACTAGAGCTAAGGTTGAAACAATTCTTAAAGGCAATATTGGGTGTATACATATAAGGCTTGTGGGTGTAGTGTTGTTACTAACATACTACGGCAAAGGCGACAAAGGCAATGGTAAATGATCAGAACGCCGGGCAAGACACCAATGACTGCTCAAATCCTTCACCTAAGCATGATTCATAACTAAAGGGTAGGATAAGACNTTATTAGAATAATTTTCAAAAAGATATTCCCCAAGAAACTGGAGAATATGAAAACAACTTCCTATGCTAGAATATATCAAAGCCGAACACTTCACAAAATTGGAACAAACACTCACATCTCTCTCCTAATCTAAGTGTTAATTTCGGGGTGGTCACTAAACGCACAGTCATAGAATGTATTCTATCATAGGTTTGGCAGTTACACAAATCTCTACCACTAGAGCTAAGGTTGAAACAATTCTTAAAGGCAATATTGGGTGTATACATATAAGGCTTGTGGGTGTAGTGTTGTTACTAACATACTACGGCAAAGGCGACAAAGGCAATGGTACATGATCGGAACGCCGGGCAAGACACCAATGACTGCTCAAATCCTTCACCTAAGCATGATTCACAACTAAAGGGTAGGATAAGACATGGGATGCACAATAATGGTGTAAAATGAAAAAGAATGCAAATAGTCTTAGCCTATAACCGAGTTGCTACCACTTGCCGTTCATCCAAAGTCCAAGCTTAAAAACGCAAGAATTGGATCATGTAACAAGTGTGTGCCATTAGAGGACGTCATGATGGGCACCTCACTTGGTATTCATGTTGGCGATTAAGAACCAACAACTTCATTCTTCAAATATGACCGAAGTGGCCTCTTCGATACTAATTCCTTCAAAGCTCATATTACGGTGCTATACAATGTTGCACCAAAGATAACATATCTACATACGGAAATTCACATTTTTTTTAATAACTAATACAATAAGTATATCCCCCCAATTGGGATGAACAATACATGTACAATAGTGGGTTTTCTCATGATCTTCAATGATTTGTCTTCAATGTAGGTGTGATTCTTGAATCTCTTGACTTGAACCTCAAACTAGAACAAGTGGCAACTTCCCAACCATAAACTAAGACTACATGGTAGGCTAAGGTGTATAGGTGTATCGAAACAGTAATATGGGTAAGAAGCGAAAGGATAGGCTCAAAAGGGTGTATCTAGGGGTATCTTGCACTAAAGGTGAGTGCAACAAAGGGTTTAACACGGGGGTCGAATAGTCAATGTGACTATTCGATAAACACACACGTAAAGGTTATTTGGGTGATAATCCTAAAATATTGCCTTCTTAAAAAGTTTCTTCCAAGTGTATCAAGAAATCTCAATACACTACTCGTCTATGGTTTCAAAATGATGTGAAAGCCAAGTTCTAAAGTTTACAAACTACTGGCACACTCATAATTTTGGTTGATTTGGGGTAAAACAGGGGAAACTGAAATAGGCTAAACCTCACCATGGTATTAAGGGATAATGTACTCGGCTAAGGTCTATTCTAGTTAGGTTCGGAAAAACATGTCAAAAGTTTTAAAGGTGGCATAATTTTTCAAAATAAACTAGAAAAATGGGGCAATATAAAGTTCAAGTAAATAATTCTACTCCCGTCCCCCCACTTGAGTTGTATAAAGTCCCTTTTCCACATAAAATAAAAATAAAGAGGAAAAGTAGAATTAGAACGAGAACTTCCCTGAAATTCGCTCTTGAAAATGATAGAAGGATCATGTTGAAAAACGTGCCTTCACTTCGCCTAATGAGCAAACTTCACCCCTGAAATCACACAACTACCAAAAGCATAAAACCTAAAAAGAAAAATAAAAAGAAAAACCTAACTCACTTTCATAGGAATCACGGTTGCATTTAGCGTATGCAACAAGCCTTTTAAACCACTTGGTGTCCCAAGTGGACGAGTGAAGTCTCGTGAGGGTTTACAGGGAACACACCCACAAAGTTCATTTAAAAACTAATACGAGTTTAAGTAATGATTTGTAAAAATAAAAAGCTTTTAAGGTTCAGAAGGTAGCTACGGCGTAGCTGAAATGGGTTGTTACGCCGTAGTTGCTAAATATTTCCAGAATGAAACCTGGGGGTTGCTACGGCGTAGTCATGGCAGGAGCTACGCCATAGCTCAGTCCTGGGGGATTTTTTCCTTGGCTCTAAAGTCCAAAAATCAGCTCCCCACTGCGAAGCTTCTTCTAGTACCTGCAAATTATTAGTACAAAACATACCAAACCAACAAAATAAAGGAAAGTAAAAGGATAATTCGGGTTGTCTCCCGAAAGAGCACTTTTGTTTATTATCGAGTCTTTAAGTTAGACTCACTACCACGCTATGTAGGTGTGAAATATAGATATTCCGACAACCTTTGAACATCGTCACCATAGTAAATCTTTGCTCTGTGCCCATTTACTTTGAAACGCTGGTCCTGGTCATCGATCACCTCAATAGTCCCATAAGGGAATACTTCAGTTATCGTGTATGGTCCGTACCATCTCGATCTAAGTTTTCCCGGAAACAACCGAAGTCTAGAATTGTAGATTAGGACTTTTTGTCTGATTTCAAACTCCTTTTCTTGTATCCTAGCATCGTGCCACCTTTTTGTTCTTTCCTTGTAAGCTTTTGAGTGATCATAAGCTTCGTCCCTTAATTCAGCTAACCTATTGTCACACCCCGCCAAGGCGGAAACGCGAGCGTGTAACATCATGGATGTCATCACAACACCTGGTGTCAAAATAGAGAAATACTACATGCACATAAATAGAGCAAAGTACAAACACAAACTTTTGTAACAATACCCCAAAATAAAAAACCAAAACAAACCTTCAAAGGTATCTTCAACAAAATCAAACATATTCATAATCCAAACATATAGATAAGTCATCACGATGCAACTAAAGTCTCTTCTAGTCGCTTCCTTCTATCTTATCCATAGAATGCTCACCTGAAAATGATGCTTAAAACGTCAACATAATGTTGGTGAGATTCATAGGTTTAAAACACACATTCACACTCGAGGCAACCAGTTCACTGTGATTATAAAACATAGCTGGACAAATAAGTATAGTTATCATACAAGCTAAATGTACCCATAAATCAATCATCACACAAAAGGCAATCATCGGGCCGGCACGTGACCCCCGCTCCAAACCACATCATCAATTGGGTCGCATGTGCGAGTAACAGGATAAGCATCCTCCCAATTGGATCCCATATCAACCATACAACACAATAATGAGTAGGAGTATTACTCTCCAATTGGATACTGATGAGTGTGTAAATACTCATCATTTTTGTCTTATATGAATTGCCAAAACATCCAAAAACACCCAATAATGCATCAAAATAATGAAAATATTCCAAAAGTGTGTTTTATATGTTTCAGATGCAAAATGTTTAAAAACAAATGAAAAACGAATAAAGTTTGCACAATTGGCAGTTTCAGTCCCTCAACTTTCACAATTTGTCAAATCTAGTCCCTAAGCATTTATTTCAAAAGAAAAGTCAACCAAAGTCCTTAGAAAATCACAAGTTGTCATAATTAGTCCTTTGATGAAAAGTTTCAAAAGTTTACAAGTTTAGTCCCTGAACTTTGCAAAAGTGTCAAAAATAGCCCCTGGGATTAAAATCTTTTGGAAAATTACAATTATGGTCCTTGTATTATGAAATTTTGGCAAAAATAATCATTGGGTAAAAAGTTTGGTGAAATTACAAAACAGGTCCCTGCACTTTGGAAATTTGGCAATAATGGTCCCTGGATGTTCAAAAATGGGAAATTGACACTTATGATCCTTTGGTTATTCAAGATGGCAAGAATAGTCCTTGTGAACAAGTTTGGAAAAGTGCCAAACTCAGCCCCTAAACTTTCAGAATATTACACATTTGGTCCTTGTGTTAATTCTATAAACCAAACGGATTCCCTTTTTATTCATAAGCCCACAAATCCAAATCCAACCCAACCCATTCCAATCCTAAAGCCCTAGCCCTTTTCCTTCTCTGGCCCAACAAACCCATAAGCCCATTCTCCCCATTTTATAAAAATCAAAACCAGTCAAACCCCGTTTGACCGTCTCCCCTTCCCCCTCACAAACAAAACCAGAAACCACCAAGTGGTATTCCTTCCCCCCATCTCCACTTGCCCCATCAAATCCCACCGCCCACTCCACCATAGACCTTCCCATCACCTCCACATTAAATGCCACCACCCCCCACATGCCCAATTTACAGTATTAATTTTTGGCGCCAAAATTCATAAAACGGCCAAGATTAAATTCAGAACAATGAAGGGTCAAGATTGGATGAGGGATCATCTCAGAGTCAAATGGGGAGTCAACAAAGGCTATAAAAGGGAGAAGAAACCCAAGGAAGAAGTATCTAGTTTAATTTTTAGTATAACCTTAGACGTAATTGTAATTTCTTGTTCCTTAGTGTAATTTCAAGCTTAAAAATTATTGTACTTAGTATTTTGAAGTTGTTTGTAACCTTTTTCAAGTGATCAAATTCAGTTTGAAGTTTGTTTCAAGTTTTATGCAATTTCCAATTCAAAACTTTATGTTTAAGCCATTGTTGTTTATAACTGTTATCATGGACTAGGATAAGACACTTAGGCTCCCAGATAGCTAATTATAGCTATTAGAAACCTTAAAACAAAGTTTAGTATCAAAAGGCAAAAATACAAAAAAAATCACAAAGATTAGTTCAAAAATAAAAGTCAGAAGAAGTGATGCAAGGAGCAAGGAGCAGGGTTGATTTTAGATGGCCCTTGGTTTAGTGCTTATTGGTAAGCTATAGGTGTAGTCATTGGTCCTTGGTTCTCAATACACAGCTTGAAGTAACTTGTAAGCAATTTCACCAAAATTTGGCATTTATACTGTTCATGTTCTTGCGTGCTTCAATCTTTGTGATTTGGTGTTTATGTGTAGTAGTTAAGTAATTCTAAAGTGTGAAATCAGTGCTTTGTTTGTTGGAATCAATAGTTGCTAAAAATTCTTATTTTCACAGTTAAAACATCAATTTGGTCATATCAGCGTTATAGGCTTTTATTGTTGTTGTTCTGTGTTTATTTGATCATATCTATTGATAGTAAATTGATTTGAATCAGTGTTAAGGGCTAAATCAATCAATTGCTTTGAAAATCAAATCCTTGGTCTGTTAACATAGTGTTTGGATTAACTAGCTTCTCTGTGTTCTAGTGTGTTTCACTTGTTGAATTTGCTTGTTTCATGTCACTTAGGTCATTTTAGTACTATATCAGTCACAATATTAGGTCCTTATTAGAGTAAAAGTCAAAATCTTAGTTTTCTCTGTGTAATTTGTTATCTGTTACAAGTTTTTGTTCCATTCTCTCATTTCTAGTTCAAATCTTGATACTTTAGCTTGTTTTCATCTTAGTATAGCATAATATAACATTATCAGTCATTAGAATCAATCACAAGTCCATAAAAGTCAAACTTTTCAAGTTTCCACAAAAGTCAAATTTCATAGAAGAAAAGTTTTTGAATAAAACTTTTAGGGTGTAATCTTTTAGGGTATTAATATTTAGTTGCTAATCTTTACTAGAATATTTTTATTTAATTTTTATTCAGCTTATTAACTGCTTATTTGATTGTCTCTTTTAAGCACTTTTTCTAAAACCTCCCCTGTTCACCCAGTTGGACCCATTTTCTTTTAGCTACAACTTGTTCATTATTTGACCATTTGGCTTGATATCTGGTTCTTTGTGAAGCTACTTAGGTTTTCTTGTTGATTGAATCATTGGTTTAATCTTATCTGCTTATTTAACAGCTTATTTTCTCCCATCTTGTTGCCTAGTAACCACTGCTCACACTGATTCATCAGTGTGTGCAATTAGCTTGTAAAATTTGATTTCCTTTTGATCATAGATTGTTTGATTATTGATTTTAGTTGATTTGAGTTGTTTGTGATTGAGTTTGACTGTGCTTGTGTGGATTATTGCCTTTGTGCTCATTTGTGCTTAAACTGCTTAATCTCATCTTGGCCTCATCTCACCCAACTTCATAAGCCCTCACCTAGCTTACTAGTGGGACCCAGGGCTTGACTCTTGGATTTTTGGGAAGCTCACATAGCTGACTCACTAGTTCCAGGCTCATCTTTGGCTTAAAAGCTCTTGCCCCTAGCTTAATCTCAACTTGAAAAAGCCTGCAGACCTGTTTGATCTGTGGCATTTTTGGATTGCTTATTTTGTCCTTTTGGCTTATTCAGTGCATATTAATTGTTGTTTTAGCTTCATATAAGTTCCTTTAACTAGTTTCTAGCCTAATCCACCCTTGTAGGACCCTCTGTTAGCTTATTCAAGCTTATTTCAAGCTTGTTTGACCAAAAGTCAAACTGCCAAGGAAATAAGCTTGCATACTGCTTATTTTTGAATTTAAGCAAAAGTGTTTTTACAAAAGTTGTTCATTTTTAGCATATAATCAGTTTCCAAAAAGAAAATTCCAAAAATCATCACTTTTTAAGAAAAGTGATAGTTTCTATTTAATATAATTTAGATTTTTATTTTTCTTTTTAAATTTTAATTAAGAACTATCCTGTTTTCTTAATTTTCTTAAATTCCTACTATCTTAAAGTAATTGTATAAATTTTCTTAGAATTTTCCCTGTTCATTTAGTATTTATTAGAATTAATAATAGTTAAATTAATAATTAGTTAAAACTAGTATATTAAATAGTTTTAATAAATTTTGTTAAATAGTATTACCTTTTTATATTTTTCCTAAGTTCTAAATAATATTTAGCACCTCTGGTGATTTTCCCATAATTTCTATCGTTCATTTGGTAATTTTTAGATTTAATTTTAATTAAAATATTTTTATTTAAAAAACCAAAAAAATAGTTTTAGTGTTTAAAGTTAATCTCAGATCCATTTTTATAATTTTTCTAGCTTTTTCACATTATTTAGAATCTGTAAAAATTGGATTTATAATTTTCTCTTTTCATTTTCTATTTTTCTTACTTAATCTAGTTTAAATAACCTTTAAATAATAGTTTAGTAATTACTTAATAAAAAACCCACAAAAAGACAAAAATATTTATTTTCAATTTTTATATTTCTTTTAAGTCATTTTAGATTTTTAGAAATTAATTTTGCAAATTTTTAGTGTACTTTTGGAATCTTAATCATTTTTAGTTTAACTTTAATTAGTTTTTATTAAGTTTTAAATAGTTTTATTAAATAATTAATATTTAAATATTAAAATAATCAAAAAAATAATTTTCTTTTTAATTTAATTTTCTTTTAATTTCAAATTTGGAAAAGTTTCATTTTCACCCCTTCTAGTTTTTAATTGTTCAGATTTTACCTTTTCCCATTTACATAATTAGTCTGTCTGTATTAGGTTTTCCCCAAGCCCAATTCTGTTTCCCTGTAGTGTAGAAATTTGTTAATCATCATTTTCTTAGTGTAATCAATTCCAAATAATTAATCTTCATCTGGTTACTATTCCTAATCACTCATTCCCAAAACGTTTTCCAAATACAATTTCAATCTCGTTGGGACTTAACGACCCGTGAGAACACTGTGCTTTCAACGGATCATAAATTGATCAGTTTCTCCCTCATTTGACTTAGTTGACCACACCCAGTTGACTGGTTAGTTTGGGAGGAGTCAGATACTCCCCTCCAATTGGACCACACAGCATTATCACATATCATTCAACACATAGCATGCATACGATAACATTATTAGTCCAAGCCTTTTTAAAATCACACACATAATCACAGTAACTCAAACCATTTAAGACAAGCATCATTCCCATCCCAATGTTTAAAACAAAGTAAAAAGTATGGGACTATGAACTCACCTTAACTCTGCAGCTTCCAACAATTCACAATCACAAACAACACACAAATAGATACACATTATATACGGCCAAGTTAAAAGCTATAACCCATGTAATATTCATATGATGGATGTCTAAGGTTCATATGACCCACCATGGATCTCCTAGACTCCATACCAAACACCATCAACCACTAATGCTCACTAAATCCCTTGCACTCATAAACTCAGAAAACGCAGAATTTTAGGGTACTTTCACCCACATAAAATAATGACCATAAAAGCTTAAACACTCACACCAAAAATTCCCCATGGTCTCTCATAAGCATACAAGCTAATCCCAGAAGCCCATGGTCTAATAACATACACAAGTACCCATAAGAAAATCAAACTTGTTAACTATCCAGATTCGGATCTGTACGCACACCAAAAGTTTTTGATTTTATAAAAATACTTCCACAACTTTTTATCGCGAATCCTTTTCGTGGGAGTCTAACATAACCTATAACTTAATTTTCCCAGAAGGGCTAGCCTTAATAACACATTTTCACCCACAAATCACCATCAAACTTTTACCCAAATTCTGTCCCTGTTTAACAGCTTTGACACCTTATCTCGTAAAAATCAAAAGACTAACTTCCCGACCTCGAAATCAGTCGTGGTTGGACTTTTTGAAAAGCTCTTTCTTTGAACTACAATTTAGAGTTAAAATTCATGATCTAACTTGTTGGTATTTTAGTGTAAAATAGATTGAGTTTAATATACATATAAGGGTCGAGACTTATATGAATATTAACTGGACTAACGGGGGTTCCAAGGGGGCGGTAGCCCCCTTGGTGGGGGTTCGGGGGCAACGCCCCTGAGAGAAGCAGGGTCCAAGGGGCGGCAGCCCCTGGCAGGGTCCAAGGGGCAGCGCCCCTGGCAGGGTCCAAGCGGCAGCCCCTGGCAGGGTCCAAGGTAAAAGTTTTATTTCCACTAAGTTGCTATGTCAAAAATTCCTCAGAAAATTAAATTTTCGGAAATTGAGGGACTAAATTTGACAACTTGAAACCTTGAAACTGCC
>LBNU01028736.1:36688-93445 GCA_014162995.1 Artemisia annua | reverse complement strand
ATATATATATATATATATATATATATATATATATATATATATATATATATATATATATATATATATATATATATATATATATATATATATATATACATATATATATATATATATATATATATATATATATATATATATATATATATATATATATATATATATACACATATATATATATATATAAATTAATCAGTTATTTATGTAATGGTATGATTATGTTAAATTTGGATATGCCTTCTACTTTTAATTCGATTTGTATGGTTGACTCTATATCTAGTGTTAAACTTAGTAACATGGAACTATGGCATGCTAGACTAGGACACGTTCATTATAAAAGAATGAAAGAGATGTCTAAAATGAGTATGATTCCATCTATTGAATTGGACCATAATAAGTGTAAAACTTGCATGTTAACTAAGATTACTAGAAAACCATTTAAAAATGCAAATCGTGAATCCAAACTGTTAGACCTTATTCATAGTGATCTATGTGATTTGCATGCTACACCATCTCTAGGAAATAAGAAATATGTCATAACTTTTATTGATGATGCATCACGTTATTGCTATATTTATTTATTGCATTCAAAGGATGAAGCTCTTGATAAATTTCGTATTTATAAACAAGAGGTAGAGCTTCATCAAAAGGATTTGCTAAAAATCTTACGTACCGATCGTGGAGGGGAGTATTATGATCCGGTATATTTCCAATCTACCGGAATAATACANTGTTGGTTAATTTCATATCTTAAGGAAACTCTTGTTCTTTCATCTTTCATATTGATCTTAATCAACCAAGTCTATTTCTCATCTCATTTCTTTCATTTGAATACTTGTGTTTACTAATATGGTGACCTAACAGTTAGGCTCACGAAACCTAAAAGGAAAACTTTAGGTGAAAGAGGTATAGATTGCATATTTATTGGATATGCTGAAAACTCATATGCTTATAGATTCTATGTATTAGAATCAAATGAGTATGTTTCGGTGAACTCGGTGATAGAGTCGCGAGATGCAATCTTTGATGAAGAAAGATTCACATCTATACCTAGGCCAAGGGACATGATTCATAGTTCGAAGGAACCAGTTAATACCGAGGATGTTCCATCGACTAGCATTGAATCAAGAAAAGGTACAAGAGTGAGAAAAGCCAAAACTTTTGGTGATGATTATCAACTTTACTTAGTTGAAGGATCGAGGAATGAAATTAATTTTCAATATCAATATTGTTATAATATTGATAAGGATCCAATGACATATAATGAAGCAATGGCTTCAAGGGACGTTGCTTTTTGGAAAGAAGCAGTCCAAGATGAGATGGACTCTATTTTGCAAACAAGGTTTGGAAGTTGACTGATTCACCTCTTAGTTGTAAACCATTGGGATGTAAATGGATCTTCAAGAGGAAGATGAAAGTAGATGGTACTATTGATAAATATAAAGCCAGGTTGGTAATCCAAGGCTTTAGACAAAAAGAGGGCATTGATTATTTCGATACATACGCTCTGGTTGCGAGGATATTCACAATTAGATTGTTGTTGGCACTCGCCTCCATACACAATCTAGTAATTCACCAAATGGATGTGAAAACTGCATTCTTGAATGGTGAATTGGATGAAGAGATTTACATGAAACAACCCGAAGGGTTTGTTATGCCAGGACACGAAAATAAAGTGTGTAAAGTAGTTAAATCTCTTTATGGATTAAAACAAGCTCCTAAACAGTGGCATCAAAAATTTGATGAGGATGTTTTATCGAGTGGGTTTGTTTTAAATCAAGTTGACCAATGTGTCTATAGTAAATTTAATGATTATGGAAATGGAGTCATGATATGTT
The DNA here is from genome assembly GCA_014162995.1 of Artemisia annua. Classification (NCBI taxonomy): domain Eukaryota; kingdom Viridiplantae; phylum Streptophyta; class Magnoliopsida; order Asterales; family Asteraceae; genus Artemisia; species Artemisia annua. Next base: position 91,610 of record LBNU01028736.1, on the reverse strand, counting down.
TGTATGTAGATGACATGTTGATTTTTGGTACAGACCAAAATCAAGTTGACGAAACTAAGGAATTTTTGTCATCAAAATTTGCTATGAAAGACATGGGGGAGGCGGAGGTGATCTTAGGAATCAAGATCATACGTGAGAACAAGGGTATTTCAATCTCTCAATCACATTATATTGAGAAGATCTTGGATAAGTTCAATTTCAAGGATTGTTCTCCCATAGGTACTCCCATGGATCCACAACTTAAGCTATTACCTAATAAAGGTAAAGCGGTGTCACAACTAGAATACTCGAAAAGGATTGGATCCGTAATGTATGCAATGATAAGTACTAGGCCGGATATAGCTTATGCTGTTGGAAAGCTTAGTAGGTTTACTAGCAATCCTAGTATGTTTCATTGACAAGCTTTAAGTCGAGTATTTCAGTACTTGAAAGGAACAGTTGATTATAAGTTAACTTATATTGGGTTTCCTTCGGTAATTGAAGGTTACTGCGATGCAAGTTGGTTAACCAATAAAGAAGATTATTCTTCTACATCTGGTTGGGTGTTCCTTCTTGGGGGAGGTGCCATTAGTTGGGCATCAAAGAAACAGACTTGCATAACTAACTCAACTATGGAGTCTGAGTTTGTTGCTTTGGCGGCATCTGGTAATGAGGCTGAATGGTTAAGGAATTTGCTGTATGAAATTCCATTGTGGCCAAAGCCGATTTCTTCTATTTCTATCAGGTGTGATAGTCAAGCTACGTTGGCTAAGGCTTATAGTCAAGTGTATAATGGCAAGTCAAGACACTTAGGTGTGAGACACAGCATGGTTCGCGAGCTCATAATGCATGGTGTCATATCCGTTGAGTGGATTGCAACTCATCGGAACTTAGCTGATCATTTAACCAAAGGGTTATGTAGAGATCTCGTGAAAGGATCAGCTGTGGGATTAGGTTTAAAGTCCATTTGAAAGCTCTCGTGTTAAGATACCCAATTCCCACTTAAAATGATGTTAAGTGCTGAATTTTCAATGTGGAAAGCTTAACATATAGAGTTTGGAACACAACATCAAATTATCCCAAAGGTATGTGTTCGGTCTGCAAGTTAAGATAGGTTGAAGTTTATCTTCTTAATAATTCTTTTGAAAAATTGCATTTGCAGGTGCAAGACTAAAAGAATTACCTATATGAGTATGAAGTTTAGCTGCTTCGAGAAGCTAGGACTTGGCTTTAATATACTTATGAAGGATAGGGACATAGGCTAGTAAAATAATGTGTCATGTGAGAATTGTGTGTGATAAACTAATGTGTATATTATCTTCATGTATTCAATAATGATATTACAAGGCTCAATCTTTCGGGAAACCTTGATATTCGAATATTTGGAATGTGTAATATACTAAGGTGAAATTCAATCGTCTCGACATTTCATTTATGCATTAGTTTGATTGTTTGCTATGAAGTGTTAGTTGATTTACGATTACACTAAAATGGGGGAGGTTTGTTGGTATTTTAGTGTAAAGTAAGTTGTGTTTAATATGCAAGTAAGGGTCGACACTTAGTTGCATATTAACGAGACTAACTTGGTTCAAAGGTACGGTTCAGAACCTGCTGCTAGGTTGCTAGTTATGCGAACATGCTGCTAGGTTGGGGCAGTTTTCATATAAATGTTTTACAGTTATTGTGCATCTTATTAACCGTTTATTAACTGGCTTTGGAACCATAAAACTATCTTGGATGTTCTCTATTTGAAATACAGAGAAAAACAACAAAATAGAAAACCGTTTGATTGCAACCATAATATCATTCACAAACTTGAATCAATTAGATTTTATCCGGTCGTTAATTGGTATACACTCCAATTTAATCGATCTGAAAGCGTACTATTCGTGACTTCTAATTGCTATCAGGATACCAATCACCCCAGTACACAATAGAAACAACAATTGAAGCATTCCATTGGGCAGAACATACTGGAAGAGTTGAATGGATAAGAGTGATGGGATTCAAGAACTTTCTGGTGGGATTTGAATGAATGGCTACGAATTGGCTTCTGGTATCTTCTGGCAAGCTTCCCACCACCTCTGTTAGGCTATAAATATAGAGCCCTACCTCATGGTGTGGGTGTGTAGTTTTAAAGGTAGTTTAGGAGTAGTTTTAGTGTAGAATTTAGGGTTCAAATTATGTTCTCAAGCTTAAGTTTTATTGTAATTCTATTCCTGTTATAGTGTAATCCGTTTTGCATTCAATAAAAGTTTACTTGTTCTTAAATTTTTCTTTAATCCGTTTAATTACTTGTTTACTTTCTAAGTTTAATTTTCTCATAAAGTTCTTACTTTCTTTCATAAGCTTTTTTAAAAGTTAGCCTAAGTTATTTAAAAAAGTTTCTGTACAGCTTTATCTCTCAAAAAAGAAAAAAAAAATTATTTATATATATTTAGAAGCTTGAGGGTACATAAGCTTCCAAAAGCTCATCACCCTTCTGACAAGTTCACAAAGCTTTTCCATAGCTTCTGTGAGCCTTATCTCACTGTCCAGTAGCAGGTTTCCATTTAGCAAATATTCAAGTAAGTTCTCTTTTTCTTTCTTGCATTCTTGACTTAAGTTCTTGTTCATTAACTTAAATTTAGTCTAATTCTGCTTTATGTAGTTTAATACTAGCTGTTTGCAGGCTTAATGTAGGATTTTAAATGTGCTAGTTCATTTTGCATCCTTACTGCCATAAGTAGCATAATCTGTCCATTCAAGTTCTTGGTGTTATTTGTTAGTTCTTAGTGCTCATTTAGGTTTAATACTAGTTGAATTAGTTGTCTTGATTCTTAGGTTGGATAGTTTAAGCTTGAATCTGTGCCTTGTAGTGTAATCTTAGACTTATAGGAGTGTTTGGGTTAGGATTTATCTTAGTGTTCTTGTTGTTTTGTTGTTGTTTTATCTGCATTAATAGACTTCCTTAGGCATTTGTAGGTCATTACAGTCACACAACCATAGTTCTTTAAGCAAAAAGTCAAAATAGGATCTTAATGTAACTTCTTCATGCATAAATGTAATCTGATCTTACTACTATTGTTCCTTTGTTGCATTTTGTGTTTGTATATGTGATTTTCATGCTTAGACATCTTTAATATACACCTAGTGATAGATTTAAGCCATTGAAATTGAACTTGGTCAAAGTTAAGTGGTGGTAATTAAAAAGTCAAAATTCTGCGCAAAATATGCTTGAGTAGATCTGATCTAGGCAACATTTAGGGGATCAATTAGGCTTTAAATTTAGGGATTTTTGCATTTTTGTATTGTATCCTGGGTGCTCTAGCTTTTGCCCCCTTAATCTCCCAAAAATTGGCTTTTTAGAGTGCTTATTTATAAGCTAGAAGTAGGGTGTTTGGCTGTTTTGTTGCGCAATTTGCTCATAGATTATCTAGCTTACGGCCTAGGCTTATTTGAGTTTTTTGAGTTGAATTAGGTTTTTTTAGGTCTATTACACTATACCTGAGCTTTTGGTGCATTCTAGTGCTTAATTGCTTATTCATAAGGCCTTATTTAAACTGCTTATTAGCCCAAACAGCTTATTAGTGTTTAAATTTTAGTTAATATTATTTTTCCTAGGTTCTTAATAATATTTTAGAATTTCCTGAAATTTTTTATAATTTTCCAAGTCCATTTAGTATTTTTCTTAATTAAAATTAGTTTTTAAGTACTTTTAAATTATTTTAAATTCATAAAAATTAAATAAAAAGCCAAAAAATATCTTTTCAGTTTTAAAATCAGTTTTATAATATTTTAGATTTTTCAAAAATAATTTTTCATTTTTCTTAATTATTTGCATTTTTAATATTTAAAATAGTTTTTAATTAATTTTAAGTAAATAAAAAGTTATAAAAATAATTTGAATTTTCCTAAAAGTTTGAATTTACATTTAGGCCCTTTAGAAATTTATTTTTTACATTTAGGACTTAAGTTTCCCGTAGTTGCCTTAGAAATCCCGAAATTAGCTCGGGAATTTAGCGTTTTGATTTCCCGTTTGCGTTTAGGACTTATTTGTGCACTTTTACTTGTTTCCCCTTGCATTTATATTACTTGTAGAGTAATTATATCCAAGGGTTCCCCATAAACCCCTCACATTCACTTCACGATTCACGACACCGAACCGACGAGCTCCATTCATTCTTCGTTGGGAAATACGACCCGGGGATACATATTTACCCGTGCTATCCTCGGAGATATACTACTATATATATTATATATATTATAATATATCAATTTTATAAGTTATTTGTTGTATATTTAGTGTTTTAGGTGTTACCGGGTACCGAGTTAGCTAGAAATGAATTTTACCGGTACCAATTAAAATATGACGACGTTGTGAAAATTATGAAATTACATTCCTGATGAGAATCGGGTGTTAAAATATTTGTCGTGTTGAAATATCGTGATCCGACGAAATTTTTGGCGTATACCGGAAAATATAGCAAATAGTTTCCAAATTACCGGGTAAATTAATAATATAAATTTTATATTATTATAATGAGTATGAAAATATATTAGGATCGTAGATGGAAGTATCGGGTATATATTAGTAGTAAAACTGAGTGGTAACATTTATTAAATATGACATACGTAAATCAAAATAATGCATGATGATCATGAATAGTGTCACATGAATAGTAAAATTTTTGAACACTTCTCGAAATCACAAATTGACTCCGAAAACGATGAATAGTAAAATGATGAATAGTGATCGGTGAATAGTAAATGATGAATAGTAACTTATGAATAGTAAATTGTCGAGGTTTGGAAAATGACCTGAAATTGTGATTTGTGACAGTGAGTCAGCCCATGACGAGAACCATGTAAACCCAGGTCGAGCTAGACTTGATAACATCTCTCAGGCCGCATAGTACATGCGCATGGGACAACTGTCCTCAACAGTCACTAACGGTTAAGATGTACAAATATGACATATAAGGGAAAAATCTTTAATAATGTATTATACTTGTCAAAAAATGACTTTCGTGTAGCGTACAAAAAAAATCTTTTTCTACCCCTTAAAGTGGACTTTTTTTTGTGTTTCATTTAACTCTTACAACCGGTATCCGGTATATACACATTTTTTGGGTTTTACCAGTTGCCACGGTGGAAAACATTCCACACGACCTCATCTTCCCCACACACTCCCACCACAGACCCACACTTTCTACCCACCTTTTGTACTTTCTTATCTCTATTTAGTGGTCCATATGTTATCTGTAATCCAAACATAGATATTCACATATCACTTTCAAGATCCCCAATTTTCTATCCAAACCCTAATTCGTTAACCGCTTTTAATATTAGAAATTGATTGTCGCTTTCCATAGTTTTTGAAGTCAAAAGGTATATTCCAGCAACTATTAGTATATTTAATTCAATTGTATTAATTTATTATAAATATACTATTGTTTTTAGGGTTTCGTAAATTAGGGTTTTGATTTCATTATTTCGATATTTACAGGTCTGATGGAAGTACCACTTGATGTGGTGTTCAAAATACACCATAATGGTGTATTCATGTTTGACCCCTTAAGGTATGATTTTGGTAGGGAGATTATAATGGAGGCCTCAATAACTGATAGAATTATGTTTAGCCCACTGTTAGATATTTTAGTTGCTAAGATTAAGCAAAATATATGGGGTTTGTTCATGTGCATTCCTGAGTTAGACATTGATAGTGGAGGGTTAAAAATTATTGAAAGGGATTCAGATGTTCATTGCTTATATGATTTAGCCCAACAGCATAAGACCGTACATTTGTATGTTGCTCATTCACCCCAAAACCTAGCACCCTACTATCACCAGAACCTGACTTTAGAAAGTTCTGACTCTAAAGTAACTTCAAAAAGGAAACAACATGATAATCTGAAAAAGGATGCCGGTAATATGTCGTATGAAGAGTTGGTTGCTTGGGCTGAGGAAGAAGCACGGTCCCCTTGCTTAAGGTCCCCTACACTTAAGGATAGTCCACTTAGAAAAGATTTTGAGGGTAAGGTTACTTTCACTAGAGTGTGGAATAATGATGATGATTTCTTATATGATTACCCACACTTAACTAAAGATGAGGTGTATAAGGAGGTCAATGAACAACCTCATAACATAGCAGATGATGAGGTACTAGATGTTAGGGCTGTGGACAACCAAGATGTTGATGAGGTTGCAGTCAATGATGTTGTTGATGAGGTTGTTGTGAATGAGGTTGACAACAATGAGGTTGCAAATGTTGATAATATGGATGTTGATGGTCAAACTGATGGTAACATAGAAGAGGTTGTGCTAGCTAGGCAGAAGAAATTAGATAAAGGAAAGTCTGTTATGAAAGGAAAAAAGAAGCAAACAAAAAAGAGTTTTACCAATATACCTAGGGGTACTGGTATAACGATAAGTGAGAACACTAATCCTCATGTTTCCTCAGAATCAGATATTGAAAGTGAAGATATGAATGATAAGAATGGTGATGAGTCATCTGCTTATGAGTCTTATGACTCTGACTGTGAAACAGATAAGTCTTTTGATTATCTTAGTGATGGTGAAGATGAGGTTATCCAACTGAGAAAGTGGAAATTAGAAAACAAACATAGAACATCTGATGATCATGACGATGAAGAACAACATGCTCAAGATGACAATGACACCCCATAAGTTAATGATGGACCAGGGCCTACTGGTTTAGGACCATTACTTAGGCAGCATGAAAGATACACGGTAGGTTTGTTGAAGCAGTTAAGAGGTAATGGAGTTGGGTTGACAGATCCGTTTTCTATGGTTCAGAAATCTAAAAAAGACGACAAGTACCCTGTTTAGACGAAGATACTCATTGGCGACTAAAGAAACCAATGGTAATACCAATAATTTTCCTTATCAAATTTACTTCCATTATCATTAACATACATTAAATACACTGTTGTTCTAACTGTCGTTTTTATTACCTTCAATTCACAGCTTGGACAAAGGTACCCAAGTGTTGAGAGTTTTAAAGAATGTCTTACCTTTTATGCGGTGGCCAATGGGTTCTCATTATGGTTCGAGAGGAGTGTAAGAAATAAGATTATTGCCAAATGTGGACAACGGAAAGAGACGCTTAAGGATCCAATTAAAGGGAAACAAACTTGCCACAAAAAGTATCCATCTGAGAAGGCTGGCAACTCAGAATGCTCATGGAGGTGTTAGGGGAAGATGCTAAAAGGTGAAACTACATTTCAGGTTATCTCTTTCAAGGATACCCACACTTGTGTTCGTAGTTTCCATTATGGCAGGCTAGTAAATTACAAATGGATAGGAAAGCAATTTGGAGACAAGATTAGGATGAACCCTAATATTATTATCAACAACATAGCTGATCTAGTTTTAAAGAAATACAAATGCCATGTTAGTCAAACCCAGTGTAAGAATGTTAAGGCTTTTGCATTGAATGAAAGGGATGCTACTATCCAAGATCACTATGGGTTACTAAGATCATATGCTAAGGCTTTATTGGAGTTAAACCCTGGTAGTACAGTCAAAGTAGGTGTGACGGTCAATCCTGATGAGAAGACTTATTTTGACCGATTTTATGTATGTTTTAATGGTTTGAAAGAAGGTTGGAAATTAAGATGTCGTAGGATTATTGCTTTGGAGGGTGTTTTCTTAAGAAACCAAACCAAGGGGAGATATTAACTGTTGTTGGTAGAGACGGGAATAAGCACATATTTCCCGTGGCCTGGGCTGTGGTCACTGTGGAGAATAAACACAACTGGAGCTCTTTTTTACAGTTATTGGGTGAGGATTTGGAAATTCCATTTGGACAAGGTTTGACACTCATTTCTGACCAACACAAGGTATGATTTTCCACCTAATTTATTAAAATTTTTACAAAACTTGAATAACTTCATTAAAAGCTAACAAATTAATTGGTTTTTATGATCTTAAGGGTTGATTGAAGCAGTAAAGGATGTCATGCAACTTGCAGAGCATCATCAATGTGCTCAGCACATATACGAAGGATTTCGCAGACAATTCCCTGGAGAGGAATTTAGACTGCTATTCTGGGGAGCATCAAAAGCATCGTATCCACCACAACATACCAAGGTTATGGGAAGAATTAAAAGGGCTAATCTGAAAGCACATGAGTTTTTGGTAAACAAAAATCCTAAGTCTTGTTCTAGAGCTTTCTTCAATGAAGGTGTATGCTGTGAAGCTGTGGAGAACGGCTTTAGCGAATGTTTTAATGCGGTTTTGGTTAGTATAAGGCATAAACCGATTATTACTATGTTAGAGTCTATGAGTGTACTGGTTATGGAGAGGCTGCACACAATGAGGATGTTGATGGAAAAGTGGACCAATGATATTTGTCCAAACATTCAGAAGGTGTTGGAACATACTAAAGATCAACAAAGGTAATTTTGATTTTCATTATTGCATATTAATAGTTATTAAGTGGTTATGTATAAAATGTTATAACTTGAAATGTATTCCTAGGTTTTGGCATGTGGTATCCTGTGGAGGTAACCAATTTGAAGTTAGGAAGGGGTCTCACGCTTTCACGGTCGATGAACCAAACAGCAAATGCTCGTGTAGGATGTGGCAGATTTCAGGTTTGCCTTGTTGCCATGCCATTGCTTGTATCTTTAAACCGAATAAGTTTGCAGAGGAATACGTTCCTGATTGTTTTAGGAAGGCCAGGTATATGTTTGCAGAGGAATACGTTCCTAAGAGAATGCCCGGTAGACCTAAAAGAAAGAGGGTAAGGGCAAGCCATGAACCCAAGTCTAGTACTAAGATAAGTAGGGCAGGAGTTGTAATGAATTGTCATAATTGTGGTGAAGCTGGGCATAATAAAAAGGGTTGTACAAAGGAAACGGTAACTCCAACCCCGAAAGAAAAAGGCAAAGCTGGAAGGCCTAAAAAGAGACAAAATGTTCAGACAGAGTTGGTTGATGATCATGATATTCCTAGGTTTGTGCACTCAGAAATTAATGAGTATGAAATGGGAGCAACAAACATGAGAGGGAGGTTACGTGATGGTAGAGTATTCTATATGCTGAAGATGGTGAATAAAAGAGGTGGCCATGCTCATAGGGGTGGTCACTTGAAGATGAGGGGGTAAGACTAAAAGGAGTAAACTAATTCCAACAGAGAGGATAGGGAGGATGGGTCTTGGTTAGCAATGGATGGTGCAAGCTCTGATAGTATTGAGGATGAACATAATTTCAATTCTTCTATGCCGGACAAACGTACTTCACCAAGAAATGAAGAAAACATAGCAGGTTAATACTTACTAAAGTACATTTGTTTGTTTTTCTTTATTTCATGTAAATATAGTTATATTACTTACACATAAATGTAAATCTTATCAGGTACCCAACAATCTGAAGTTGGCGTATCACATGTAGTGAGAAGGAATGTTGTGACAAGGTCAAAGCAACAAGTGACAGTGAAATTTTTGAAAGAAGGACAATAAGAGATGGTAGGGGTGCATCTTTGAGAGGTGGAAGAGGGACATCATTAAACAGGGGTACAAGATCTACATCAATGGTTGCTGGAACAAGTCATGTGCCTGGAAGGTTTACCAGAAAAACAAGATCAGCTGAACCACAAGCTGTGCAACAACCACCAGTGGCCCAACCTTTGCAACAACCAAGACAGAGAGGTGCTCCTCAAACGCTACCACCAAGAATGCCAAGTCAAAGAATTATTCAAAAAAGATTGTCTGTACCACTCACTGGACCTGGTTCCAGTATGGACAATGAAATAATTCTTGACTAGAAGCTTCAAAAAACATGTATTATTGCACATATTTTGGTAACTGTTGTATGTGCAGAAACAATCTAATTAGTAGGACCTGTATGTGTAATTATTATGCCCTATTTTGTTCATGGGAGGGCCTAGTTGATTGGGGAAAAAAAACAGACAGAGTGCAGCAAATATTGCCACTATGAAGCTATGTAAGATATGTGTTGTAGTGCTGCATTTCTTGCCACTACTCAGCCCTATTTTGTGTACTTAAGGGCTATCTAGGAAAATTAGGAATGATGTGTTCTGGTTTTAACAATGTAAGATGCTTTTGCACAAACTATATGTTATAAAAGAACACATTTTGTTGTTAATGTCATTCTGGGCATTTGGTCATTTGTCAGTAACTTGTTTCGTTGTTTGGTGCAAGAATATTAACACAAAAGTTAATCTGATTAGTATGTTTATACATAAGTTATTATTAGTTAACTTTATTAAATTTGTTAGTTAGAGGTTAGAAATTGTGAATGTGTAAATTAAAAAGAAAAATCAACTTTTTAGAATATCTAAAAGTTGACTTATGTATTTAATACAACTGCATTGTTTTAAGTTTCAATATAGTCACTTTTTATATTTGACCTATTCAATTGTAGTTAATATAGGTCTTACAATTATCTTATTTAAAATGAAAGTATATGTATGTGTGAGAGAAAATATTAGAGTGTGTGTAAGAGAATGCAATAAATAAAACCTACCATTCTTTTTATCTTTGGGTTTTGGTAGGCCCTTTACACTATTTGAATTGCAAACCTCTCAACCAAACTATAAAATTTAAAACTTAAACCAAAACCTAATCAAAACCCACATAACAAACGACACCTTAATACCATATTTATTCCTTCCCCCTAAATGTTGGTTTCCATCCCATTTGAATTTTTCAACTCAAAAACTCCCATAATTTTCCCATACTTTTTATGACCTAAATTTATGATAATCACTTTCTCACAGCTGCTCCAGTCACCGCTCACACTAAGTCGGCCCCCTTCTCAACTTAACTTTCTTCGCCATTTAATTAACCTCAGCCTGGGCATCACTTTAAATGGGATTTCAAGTGTACTTGTTTCCACTACCATGTGACCGATCCAATTCCACCTTCACATGCTTTAAATGGGATTTCGAGCTGCTCTCTCAAGAACATAGGTACTTTTATGTGTCTTATCTTCTATTTCATCATCAATTTTGTTAATTCTTGAATTTCACTTGTTATTTGATGGAACTCGAAAATCAAAAATTAGGGTTGAGTAAAGATTGGTTGTGGAAGTTCTGTTGTTACTTTTCATCTTGGTTTACCAGGTTTGATTTGTGTTATGCTTTTCAAATCTGCATATATGCTTAATTTTGCTCAAATAGGTAAGTGAGATAAGAAATAAAAAAGTAACATGTTTTTATTGAGTGGTCATGAAAAGACATTACAGTTCTTGGGATGCTTAAGCTGTTAGCCTATAAGAAAATGGACCGGATATAAGAAAAGAATTTATGTCTTTTTAAGTTACTATAATGTGAAATACATAGAACATTTGGATTCACAACCTTACTAGAATTATTGTTTTGATTATTTATTTTTGTTACTTCTGTTTTTGAGGAAGAAGCAAAGCAAAAGATCTATACTAATGTTTTTTGTGATAAGAAATTTAGATTTTGCTTTAAAATAAGTATACGAAAAGGTTTGTAAGGGCTTCCTAGTGTGCTATTTAACCAGATTGCTAGTGGGTGCCAAAAGCAAAGAATAAGGAGAATATCACAACTGGTATCATATATTGTTGCGAAGGAAATGGTAACTAGAACTTATTTCTCGAGTTATATGATGGTTTTGCTAGGCTAGCTTAGGCGCCTCATTTTGTTCTTTGTGGTTTGGCTTGTCTTTGTTTGTGGACTTAATGAGTGTTGATGTACTTTAATGGCTTCTCGAAATATAAATATGAATGCACATCAGGTATTTGGGTAGGCCACGATATGAAATGCTGCGTAACGTTTTGCTACTACTCTTTGTTTATCAAAATTCGGGTCTATGATATATAAACGTTTAGTACATTTTCATATAATATCCAGTTTCTTATTTATATGCCACTAAGAGCATTGGGTAACCTGCCCTCCCACCATGCGTTATAAGTTATAACACCCAAGGAATTGCTGCGTTAAGCCTTACCGGCTATGAAAGTCATCGCTGCATTAACTTGGTGCGTTTTACCCTTAACGCAGCGTTATGCTGCGATGTAGAATAAAGAATATGTACACTTTGGCCCCTTAACAAAATCACCTCTGGACATTTGATGAGGAAGAAGATGGGTGGGCGTTTGTGTGTGTGTTTAAATGTGTGCGTTTGCAGGTTTAGATGAGGAAGAAGATGGGTGGGCAGTGGCTGCATTTGAAGGAAGGTTTAGATGAGGCCAAACTATTTTTTGTGTGTTTATACCAAGTTTCTTGTTGGGCCAAACAATTTTTGAAGATTTGGGCTACAAACTTTGCTATTTTAGTTGGGCCCAAAATTTACTTAATTTTTATAGGCCAAACTATTTTTGATGTTATTTGTGATGCTGAATTTTTGCAATACCAAGTTTTTTTTAATATAAATTCCGTATTGTCATATGTTTAAGAATTAATGTTATGTTTTAAATAAATGAAGTATTTGTTAAAGTTTGGGGTTGAAATATAATTGAGGTGAATGTGAGTTATAGGTGAGTTATGGTAGTGATGAGGCGAAAAGTGTTATGCTTTTAGGGGGTCATTTAATCCCTAAATCGTGTTTTTTATGATCAAATATTGCCTTAAGTCGGCCGTTCAAAAAAAAGTATTGCCTTAAATCGTTCCTTTTGTTATTTTAGGTACTTTTGAGAAGAATTCTGGAAAACATAGCATTTTGGACGTTTTTGGAACATAAAAGTTAAGAAAACGACAAAGTCTCGAAAGCATGATGGAAATTGCACTTGACGGCGTCAGACACCATAAGGTGAGGCCGTCACTTGTTGGCAAAGGAGTTGGATTCAGATTGTACCAGATGCTCAAGTGAAGAAAACATGAAATAACACCTGACGCCGTCAGGTGTTACAAAGAGTAGGCCGTCACGTGTTAACTTAAAGAGAGACGCTCCAGAAGGTTTTACAACGTGACACCTTCAGAAGCAGATCTAGATTATCCGAGAACCCTAAACACGGCGAGTTGACGGTGTCAGAGGCTAAAACCTGACGCCGTCTGAATGTATTTTCTATATATATTTTAGGATTTTTCATTCATAAAAGAGAGGACTTTTGGTAGGAACTTAGGGTACGAACCTTAGTCGACTTTTGCAGCTATTTTGAGGTTTCAAACAATCTTTTCTTCCATGATTAATTGAAGATAAGTTATCCTTTAATCATTCAATATGTCTATGTGTTGTTTGATTATATCGTATGATTTTCTTTCCTTTAACATGCTAGGCTAGGTTTGTTTGTGTTTGCTTAGGTCTAATGAAACCTAGTTATTAATTATTTATTGGTTGGTTTGCTATTGATTGTTGTGGATGGATATTTATCGATGTTAGGCTTAAGAAAACTGGCAATACTCCAAATGGTGACATGCTTGAACGTCTTATGAAACATGAGTCGGATGTGTACTACGGCTGTTTGGTTAAACTTATATGCATAAGCCACTGTTTATAATCCCTATGGTATGGGCTCTTTACGCGTCGCTATAGGAGGAGATAAGAGCTTATAGAGTTGGGGAAGATTGTACACGCCCCCACGAATGTTAATAAAAGACTAAAACCCGGCATCCACGCAATTGTAGCAAAACCTATCAATTAATAAAAGATAACTAGGGAGTAAGGAAACCTAAGTAAACACGTTTGTCTCCATATTAGAAGTCTCTCATTTTACTTTCTTGTTATTTTATTTTTATTGCGTTAGTAGCTTTTGGGTTAGTTGACTAGCAACTAATTCCGCCCACTCTTCCAATACCCGAGATTTTTACTTGCTTTCCTTAAAACATAAAAATACAAAAAGAATCATCTCTCACCCCTAGACCTAATTAGACTATTTTCAATCCTAACGAACACTATTCCCCGAGAGAACGATCAATCCCCCGGTACTTGCCACTACACTATACTACATCGTTCAGGTACACTGCCTGGTGAGGATTGTAAGCTTCTCAAGATCCCTTGAGAAGTAAAACCTTTTGCGTAGACGCAATCCACGCATCAGGTACCATGTGGTTTTTTGGTGAGTTAAGGCTAAAAGGATAAAGCTAATGTGGCGCTGATGTGGCAGTGAGTTATGTTATAACTTGATGGCAACTTACCCAATGCTCTAACGGGTTACTATCTCTTGTATAGTAGGTGCAAATTACTTTGAGTGGGTTGACAATTTGATTCGCTGTTTAGTACAGTTTTAAATTTCAAGTATTTCCCGTTAGATAGAAAAGTCACTTGCGGACAAATGACAATTAGATCTTCCGGAGTCTTATTCACGTTGAGATTTGAATTGAAAATTACGTTTGTTTATTTTGTTTTTGATTGTGGAATATTTTTGCTTTTGGTTTTGTTTAGAGATTTAAAAAAAAACTATTTTGACTAATTAAAAACAACTAATTTAAACTAATAAAGAGTAGACTACAACTAGACGAGAAAGTTAAGCTAAGAATATGATATTAAAGATATACTAGTCAAGAGTGTGAAAAGCTCATTTAGTGTGATTATTCGTTTTAAGCCCTTTTTAAATAATACCCGTCAAAACAAATTATTTTCTTAAAACGTTGGTTTATTTTGAAAACAATTAGTTTTTCTTGGTAAAAGTTATTAGATCTAAATGTTCAATTATCCTAACGGCTTTTGCCCGTTAAAGCAACCAACTAAAAAGATCTAAAAATAATCCGGAAATTATTAATCAATAACCTTTGAATACTTGTTTAAAAAGAGAGGTTTTCTCACAACGTTGGTTTATGTTGAAAACACCTCTTTTTATCTTGGTAAAATTTACTTGGTTTAAATAATTAGTTACGTTAACGGCTTTTTCCCGTTAAAATTACTAAAAATTAAAACAAGTAAACCAAAGGTTATCAATCAATAATTTCTAAGGTTTCACACTAATTTCACAATTCACCAACACTTAACAAGCATATAAAAAGATTTACCTACTCATATTAATTAAGCTAATTATGACAATAATTTTAGTACACATATTCATGATTAACTAAACTAAATAACAAAAGTAAAAAGGATAAGAAAATAAAACCCGATCTAAGAGATGAGACGAAAATAACCACCGGATTTTATAAACTTATCAAACATTAAATTTTACTTCCTAAAAAGCTTTAATATAACCAAGTAGTTAATAAAGTTTGTGACTTTATTAACTAATTAGCTTTATTATTATTAAAAAGCTATAAACTTTAGTAATAAGCTAGTTTATAAAACCTTAAGCTCCTCGACTTAGGATGAGAAGGATGATGAGAAACAAGGACAGATCAAAACATTATAAAGGATTTGTGATAATAAGCAATAATATAAACCAACTAAGCTATGGAAAAGCTTATTAGTTTAGAAAGTACTAAACTTTAATTAAAAAAAATAAAAAACAAAAACAAAACAAAACAAAAAACTAAGAATAAGCTAAATGATTAGATCTAAATCCACCCAAAACTAAGTTGTCCACTTTGAAAAGTAGTCGCGGATTGGGTATATTTAAGGGACTAGATCTAAAGAAATAAGCTATTTAAGGACTAGATCTATGGAAAAACTTGTTGGCTAAGCAAGTACTAAACTTTAATTAAAAAAAAAGAAGCTAAAAGGTTAGATCTAAATCCACCCAAAACTAAGTTGTCCATTTCGAAAAGTAGTCGCGGATTGGATATATTTAAGGACTAGATCTAAAGAAATAAGCTATTATATGCTATACTGGCACTCTTTAAGGTTTTTATTGCTGGAATTTTATGGAAGTTTTGGTTGTTGGTTCTTAACTTTAGTCACTGTTTGGGAGATCTATTTCTGCTTAATTTGTGCTTATGGCATGGATTGTTATCATTGTTTTTGGGGTGATTCCCAGCGTATGGAGATCCTCAGTGTATGGTGATGGATAAGTACCTTTAGATTGGTCTCTTTAAGTACTATGAATTCAGTGTATGTTGTGGCTTTTCATTTGGTTTGGTCTCACTAGTTTATATCAGTATGTTATTATTGTTTTGTATTTCTGAATGGTATTATTGATAGGTTATTTTTGAGCATGGGATTTGTCCATGGCCATGAGCTTTTGAGCCAAAGCTGGCATTTTTAGGGATGTGTCATAAAATGTCTTGTTGCTTTGTGTTCTTATTTGTAACTTTGCCTTTTTTGGCTTTCCTTAATACAGTTTTACCTTTATTACAAGAAATAAGCTATTACAACTAAAAAAAAGCTAAAAGAAAAATAATCTAGACAATAAGCACTAAATAAAAATTGCTACTCTAAATTTATACTAATGATTGTGAGAGAAATGATAAATGAAAGTTGCTCATGACTCCTCCCATCTGTTGCTTTTATAGAACACTTTATGGGCGAATAATGCTCCATGTTACTCATTTTGGCTTCTAGCAGCCTTGCCGACAAAGAATGTATGAAATGCCATAAACCTCGTACACAACCGACCAGCAGGCTACGTGGCTTTTGTTCATTGGCTGGATGGTAGTAATGCGTAAGAAAGTGGGGAGCAGCTTGAGACCCACCTAAAGATTCCTTGGAATTAATTTAAACTTTGGCATCATTTGTCACTTTCACCCATGGCTTCACTTCTAGTCTTTAATCACCATTTTGAATCTTGGGCTTGACATACTCTTGGGCTAAACGTGATAATATTTGAGCTTCATCTTCAGGCTTTAATTGGGCTTCCACTTAAGTTCGCTAAATCATTGAATAGGCTCCAAATTATCTTCAAAAAAATCTTTAATATCTTTTAATGTTCAAATAATCATCACTTTGCTTCACTTTTGCTCCAAATAATTCTTGTCTCGTCCATTGGACTCGTAACTTCGTTCTCTTTCCAATGGATTGCTCGGGTAATTAACGTTTTTGCTTTGTTTATGATGCGTGGTTTTGCAACCTTACAACAGGTTTTACCTCTCGAGGGATCTCAAGAGGCTTACAACCCTACCAGGCAGTGTACCTGACCGATGTAGTATAGGATAGTGGTAAGTACGGGGGATTGATCGTTTTCTCACAGGGAATAGTGTTCGTTAGGATAGAAAAGCTAATCTAATAGGTCTAAAGGTGGAAGGAAGATTCTTTTTGTATTTTTATATTTTTATGAAAGCAATTAAAATCTCGGTTTTGGAAGAAGGGCGGAATTAGTTGTTAATCAACTAACCCAAGTTTACTACTTTTGCAAATTAAAATAAATAAATATCTAAACTATTGTGGTTGTGAAAACAATATGAAAAAAATTGTGTTTACTTAGATTTCATTACTCCCTAACTATCTTTTACCGGTTAATTGATATGTGTGTTACTTGTTTGGATGAAGGGTGTATTCCTAATAACTCATGGAGTGGCATACATATCTCTCCAATTCTATGAGCTCTTATCTCGCCCTATGCCATGCACGGCACAACCATAGGGGTTGTAAACAGTGGCTCATGCGTTAAATACTACCTTAATAGCCTAGTATGCCTCGACTACATGTTTCCCAAGACGTTCAAGCACGTTACCATAAAGGAGGTTGGCCAGTTTTCTTGAGCCTAACATCGATGAAACAATCATCCCAACAAACAACAACACACACCAATCAACCAATAATTAATAGTTAGGTTTCATTAGATCTAAGCAAACACTAGAGAATTTAGCTACACATGTTAATTAAAAGACAAGCAAAAGAGATAATCAACCAACACATAGACATATTGATTGAATTAAAGTGAAGACTTATCTTTAATTAAGCATGAGGGTTCCAAGGGTTGGAAACCCTAAAAAGTACAGAAAATTCGTCTTTAGGGTTTGCCCTAAAAGTTCTCCACAAAGTTCCACACTAATGAATGAAAATTAGAAAACTATATATAGATTTTACACTCTGACGGCGTCAGGTTATAAGGGCTGACGCCGTCAGCTCGCCGCCATTAGGTTTCTCGGATGGCCTAGATCCACTTCTGACGCCGTCACCTTATAAAACCTTCTGGGCCGTCACTCTTTAAAATATAACCTGACGGCCTACTTTTCCTAACACCTGACGGCGTCAGGTGTTAATTCCAAAATTTCCTCTGGCCCGTCATTTGAAAATTGGATTCCACTCTTTTGTCAAGGCTTTCTGACGGCGTCACCTTGTGACTTCTGACGCCGTCAGGTTGTAAATCTTCATCTTTTGAGACTTTGTCGTTTTCTTCACTTTTATGCTCCAAAAACGTCCGAATATGCATGTTTTCCAGAATTCCTCTCAAAAGTACCTAAAATGACAAAAGGAACGATTTAGGGCAATATTTGATCACATTTATACGAATTAGGGCTTAAATGACCCCCTAAAAGCGTAACACTTTTCGTCTCATCAAATACCCTTACACTTGAGATTTGCTTGTCCTCAAGCAAATGAGCTTTTATTCCAATCAAAATATGAGTTAGGGGTCATTTAACACGAATATAAAAGTAATTACAACAAATAGTTATTAGACCCTAATCATAACAAGCACGGAAATCATACACTAGCACCTCACAAATAGTGTTTGGATTCTCACATCTCTCAAATGTCATAAAGTTTATATCTCATAAATGGAAACGGAAAATAACACTCACTACCTGTCATAGCAAATAGATTACCATAGGCTTGGGAAAGGATCAATTACTCCTCCACTAGGCGTAAGCACCTAAGATAAACTATCAAAGAGGGCTTTATAAAGGGTTGTAACGTAAGGTGTAGGGATATGATAACACGGTTTGGTTGGAATAAAGGGTATTTTAGTGGTGGCGAGTTAATTATCATGATCAAATACATG
Source organism: Artemisia annua (assembly GCA_014162995.1). NCBI lineage: Eukaryota > Viridiplantae > Streptophyta > Magnoliopsida > Asterales > Asteraceae > Artemisia > Artemisia annua. The sequence continues at coordinate 72,915 of LBNU01028736.1, read as the reverse complement.
CACTCTACATCGTTGCTTAAGTCAAGACTCGACTCAATCTTAGTCTAAAAATGAAATAACAAAAACTAAAAAGGAACATAAAAGGAAACGGGATGGTAGTCCGTATGTTTTTCTTCTTTCTTTTTCATATTTTTTTGTATTTTTCTTGATTTTTCGATTTTTTTTTCATACACTCTTGCCCTACCATCCAAAATAATACATCATAGGGGATTTGCATTCCCCTTACACTTGAATCTTTACATAACTTTACAATCACTATTCTAATGACTCGAATTAAGATAATCGAAAAACTTGGAGTACTTTTTAAATATTTAGCACGTATGGGGGTAATAATGTTGTTCTTCCCCATTACTTCATTACACTAGTACTTTACCCATGAGTCCCAATCGTCCCAAAACAATATGTACAAGGATATGACTTAACTTAGCAACCATGTAATTGACCGGATAATTAACTAAGGGTTTAACAAATGTTTTCACAATAATGCACCAAAGGTGGGTGCATACAAGGTAGGCTAAGGCGATTTGGGTGTACATTTAGTGGGGTGTAAACAAATTCTCACTTTGAGTAAGATGCTCAAAGGTCGAAACGAAAGGATAGGCTCGGAGGGGTGTACTAGGGGTATCGTGTACCAAAAATGGATACAACGCAAAGGGTGTGGGAGAATTACTTGACCAATGAAGTCAATGTAATTATAACAAATATACGGGTGTAAAACAATGGGTTAATCCTAATGCCTCTTATCATGTAGTAAATCTTAACTACACGAATGTAGTCTCACTTGTGGATTTGAGATGGTCCTAACGCAAGTTCTAGAATCTAAATACTACCGGTACTCACATCATAGCACCAAAGATGGATGCTTTTCCTACCAATTCTAGGGGCGAACCTCACATATTTGGGGTGGAAAATTTTTTAGTGGTACGGTTTTGTGCTAGTCATACAATTTCCTATCCATGAGACGCTCATTAAGATCAAGGTTTCACTTCTAAATGTTGTAAAAAATTTTAAATTGGCGCTAAAATTGCCCTAACAAACATTTCTCTTGGTTTTATTACAAATTTACTATCAAACAAAGCAAAACATCAAGCGTAAGTATATTCTCAACGGTGCTTTCATTTACCCCCCTTACACTTAAACCGAACATTGTCCCCAATGTTCAAATAAAAGACGTAAAAGTAAATAAGATGAAAGAATGAAATCAAATACTCCCCTGAATCGTTTGTTGTGGATAGTGATGTAACATGGTTAGATCTTCTTCCAAGATAGACGAACGTTCAAAGCTTCCCTTCCGAAATAATAAACGTCTTCTTGTCCAAAATAACCTGTTAACCTGAAAAAGATAAAGGCCAACCTCGCGTAAAATCGGCGGTAAAATCTACATAATAAGATATAATGCTTGTGGAATGAATATTTTGCAGAATTCCTGGAGATTATAAGTTAAAGAATTGACAAAACTTTTTAGGTTTCCGGAAAAATACAAAACTTTCAAAAATTGCAGAAAATTATAACCTGACGCCGTCAGGTGTTAACCCTGACGCCGTCAGAAAGTTCTGACAGAATTCTCATGTTAAGTTTCCGGGAAAAATTCTGGAAAAACTAGATCTTACTTCCTGGAATTCCTGCAAAAATTCATTATGACTCGATACAAGCATTTGACTCAAACAAATACTAATATGTATGTTAATTTCATTGTTATGATTCATGTTCATTCGTTCTTTATAAACCGATTTAGATTTCCCTTACACTTAGCTTTTGCAAAATACCTTTATATGTAGTTAAGACGAAGTTAAAAACAAAATAAAGCATTTTCACAATTTAGTTTGAAGCATGAATCAATAACAAGAAATATAACTTACATACGGAAACAAATAAAATCAAATAAACACACAAAAACAAACAAAACATGGGTTGCCTCCCAAGAAGCGCTTTTCTTTATTTACGAGTCTTGTAGCTAGACTCAAAGTCACCGTACGTTACGTGACTTCGTCGTTGGTCTCGGTTCCTAAGTCATCCTCTTTTCCGGTTTTGTATTCGGGCCCTAAGTTCAAACAATCCTTATAGAAACCGAAAATCCTTTTCATGACATAGTCTACTCCCCTACGTCTATCCTCATCATTCCTATAGTAAACCGCTTGTTTGAGCTCCTTCTCAACGTTTGACAAGTGTTGGTATTGCTCTATCTTATACGGCATTTGGTAGTTCACCTCATCGGTCTCATCCTTAAATGTGACTATCCCTAAGGAAGGTTCATGAGTCATTCTAGAGACCTCGATAAATGGTTTGCCTAAGACTACTTGGGTCACACTTGCATCGATTATTGGGCGGATATCTTCTACAATCACAAAGTCGGTGACATAGGTAAAGTTTCCTACATAAACCGGTAATCCTTTAACTCTTCCCGTGAAGTTACTAATCCATCCCTTATCGGGAAACACTCTATACCCTAGTTGACTTTTCATTATCAAATTGTATTGAGCTCTAGTCATGATGTTAATGGGTGATCTAGGGTCAATGTACGCTTTCCAAATATGCAAATGCCCGATGTTGCATGGTATGTTGAGATTAGATGGATCGCCCACCTTGAAAATTGGGTTACCTAGGATGTATGGGGTCTCGGAGTCATCGAATAGATTCTTATGATATGCTCGCTCTTCCTTAGTGGGTAACCTATTGAAGTAATCCTCCTCCTCTACTTCTTCTATTTCGCTAACCTTAGCCTTCCTATCATCCTCTAATTCCTTACTCTCATCCTTTGATTCACTATCATTCTCACTCCTATCAATTGGTCTAATGGTCACAACGTTGACGAAGTGGACATGTTTGGATGAAGAGGGGTCCTTGATTTGTGGTTCGCTATTGGTGTTTCTAGCGTCCTTTTGTGGGGGTGATAGCACTTGGTTGTTGAGGGCTTTCAACAAGTTGTCAATTTTATTGGTCATCTCTACTTGTTGTTGATTGAATTCGGATGTGAATTTAGCTATGCGAGCTTCTTGAGATGCCATAAAATTGGACATCAATCCTTCAAAGTTGTTGGTACTACCATAGTTGTTGGAAGGATTGTTGTTGAAGGTACGGTTTGAGGAATTACCGTTGGGTTGAAACCGGTTAGGTGGGTTGGAAGAATTGTTTTGGGGTGCGTTTTGGTTTGACTTCCACCTAAGGTTGGGGTGATTTTTCCATGAGGGGTTGTATGAATCTCCATAAGGGTTTGGCTCGGGTTTGAAAGTGTACCACTTATCTCCCGCTCCGTCGGTACGCGTGGATGCGTAGTCCGCAAAAGCTTGTTCGGGGAGTTCCATGCAATCACGAGTGTCGTGGGGACCACTACATAATTCGCACGAAGAAGTGATTTTGTTCACTTGGCTTGAAGGTTTAGGAGCTTCGTAGGATTTCATGAGAAACTTGACTTGGTCTTCAAGTTCTATGATCCTACGGTCGGAAGTGCTTGAATTATTCGAAGGCAAAGATATTGCCTTGACCGTTTTATTCAAATCACGGGGATCATTCCAACTTTCGTTGTCATATAGAGCAAGATCTTCTAGGAGATCCCATGATTGTTCCGCACTTAGATCACGTAGCTTGCCACCGGCCGCTTGGTCAATGGTTTGCCTCGTGTGGAGATTGATGTGGTCATAGAAGATTTGGACTTGGAGCCAAAGGTCTATGCCATGATGAGGGACTTTTTGGAGTAAGTCCTTGAATCGAGTCCATGCCTCGTAGAGGGTTTCGCCTTGGCGTTGTTGGAACGCCAAGATATCATTCCTTAGCTTGGTAGTTCTCCCCGGTGGGAAAAATTGAGCAAGGAAACGAGTTGTGAGATCGTCCCAAGAGGTGATGGATCCTGCGGGAAGTCGCTCAAGCCATTGACTAGCTTGGTCCCGTAGAGAGAATTGGAAGAGACGCAATCGGGTCGTCTCTCGAGTTGCAACATCAAGGTCTATGGAATCTACGATTTTGAGGAAATCCTTGAGATGTTGGTTTGGATCTTCGGAACGAAGTCCATGGAATGCGCATCCGCTTTGCACCAACCGGATGGTGTCGGATCGCAAGGGAGTGACATTGGCTCCTTGAGTGAGCTCAATGGTGTTTCGATAGCCAAGGTGGCTAGGTCGGGAATACTCTCCTAAGGTGCGGGGTCTAGGAGGTTGGTTTGGTTGTGGTGGGTGGTTTGGTTGAATTGGGTTGTTGGGATCAAGGATGTTACCACCTTCCATGATGGCGGATGGTAAAGATTACGAACAAAAACACGAAGAAAAAGATAGACTAAAGAAATCCTAGAAAAAGAAAATAAAAATCTCACTAGAAAGGAATCTAGTGAGTAGACCTAAAGAAATAAAAATTCTACCTAAACAATAACTATTCCCCGGCAGCGGCGCCAAAAACTTGATGCGTGGTTTTGTGACCTTACAACAGGTTTTACCTCTCGAGGGATCTCAAGAGGCTTACAACCCCACCAGGCAGTGTACCTGACCGATGTAGTATAGGATAGTGGTAAGTACGGGGGATTGATCGTTCTCTCACAGGGAATAGTGTTCGTTAGGATAGAAAAGCTACTCTAATAGGTCTAAAGGTGGAAGGAAGATTCTTTTTGTATTTTTATATTTTTTAGAAAGCAAGTAAAATCTCGGTTTTTAGAGGAAGGGCGGAATTAGTTGCTAGTCAACTAACCCAAGTTTACTACTTATGCAAATTAAAATAAAATAAATATCTAAACTATTGTGGTTGTGAAAACAATATGGAGAAAATTGTGTTTACTTAGATTTCATTACTCCCTAACTATCTTTTACCGGTTAATTGATATGTGTGTTACTTGTGTGGATGAAGGGTGTATTCCTAATAACTCATGGAGTGGCATACATATCTCTCCAATTCTATGAGCTCTTATCTCGCCCTATGCCATGCACGGCACAACCATAGGGGTTGTAAACAGTGGCTCATGCGTTAAATACTACCTTAATAGCCTAGTATGCCTCGACTACATGTTTCCCAAGACGTTCAAGCACGTTACCATAAAGGAGGTTGGCCAGTTTTCTTGAGCCTAACATCGATGAAACAATCATCCCAACAAACAACAACACACACCAATTAACCAATAATTAATAGTTAGGTTTCATTAGATCTAAGCAAACACTAGAGAATTTAGCTACTCATATTAATTGAAAGACAAGCAAGATAGATAGACAACCAACACATAGACATATTGATTGAATTAAAGTGAAGACTTATCTTTAATTAAGCACTAGGGTTCCAAGGGTTGGAAACCCTAAAAGTCACAGAAAATTCGTCTTTAGGGTTTGCCCTAAAAGTTCTCCACAAAGTTCCACACTTATGAATGAAAATTTGGAAAATATATATAGAAAATAAGTTCGGACGGCGTTAGCTTATAGAGCCGGACGCCGTCAGCTCGCCGTCATTAGGGTTCTCGGATGGCCTAGATCCATTTGGGACGTGGTCAGCTTGTAAAACTCTCTGGGCTGTCTCTCTTTAACTTAACACCTGACGGCTTACATCTTCTAACACCTGACGCCGTCAGGTGTAAATTCTTGAAATCTTTCTGGCCTGTCGTTTGATAATTGAATTCCACTCTTTTGTCATCCTTACTGACGGCGTCACCTTGTGACTCCTGACGCCGTCAGGTTCTAATTTCCAGCTTCTTTGAGACTTTGTCGTTTTCTTCACTTTTATGCTCCAAAAACGTCCGAATATGCATGTTTTCCAGAATTCCTCTCAAGAGTACCTAAAATGACAAAAGGAACGATTTAGGGCAATATCTAATCACATTTATACGAATTAGGGCTTAAATGACCCCCTAAAAGCGTAACACTTTTCGTCTCATCAGTTTACAAACCCTTGTACCTGCAAGACATAATAACACATACCAAACATATTTGCAATATAATTTCACCTATTTTATGGTTATTAGTCCATTTTAGCGTGTTTTCCAGTATAAAAATGATTTGTGTTTAACCACACGTCAAAATCCCCTAAGCTAATCCATTGCTGCCCCTCACGTAATGTTTATCACATACATAGTGAAAGAAAATCTTTAAACCCGCTTAACTAAAAATCCCTTACATCAAACAAGAATTGAAAGATGTTAATGAAGGTATATAAAATCTTTTAATTTGAAAGCGCCCTGTTTTATCCATTAAATAATAAAAAGATAATAAGAAAATAAATAATTTATGTTTATTTTTTTTTTCAAAATCATATAAAAGGATTTAAGAACGGGAAGCATGTAAACTGGGTGTTTCCGGGAGACAAAGATCATCATCCTCAATTTTCACAATCCCCAAACCAAACTTAAAATGAAATCACAGCTAAATGTAAAAATAGATGCTAACACTACTCATAGATGCTACTTGTATACGCGCAGCTTGTAACACCCCCAAATTTTCAAGATGTGCAGCGGAAACACCCAGTTTAATAATAGAAAATGATCATTATTTTAGTTGTTTTAAAAGATTTATCATTCGAATTTTATAAACATCAGAGTTTACAAAGTGAGGTCCCATGTCATTTCAAAGTTAAATAAACAAGTTTTCGAATGATAGTAAAATTTATAGCCTTCATAAATATCTGTGCTCCTCCATGCCATCCTTGCTAATTATGGACCTCAGGAGTACAATAATCCAGATATAGAAATATCAATTGAGAAAAGGAACGGCTCAGAACGCGCGACCACACCAAGACTTGGTGGTGAGAAACAAATGGAATGAGCGAGTGCAGGTTGAATGAGAAACAAAGCCAAACAACTCCCACGCTTTTGAAGCCTTCGAACTCGTCACGTACTGGAACAAGAGGGGTTTTAGAACTTGAAGACTAAACCACAACCTGGTCCCTTGGTTTCTTTTCGATAGACAGTAGTACAGAAGATGGATAAATTTCGTGTTGCTTTTAGTTCATGACAAAAATAGTTGAGACTTGTATTGTATTTGTAGCTATAAAATAATAACAATCATCCTTGGTACAGTAGTGATATGTAGGAAGTAATGATAACCCACTTAGGTTGGTAAATTTGCAGCAAAAGTTTTGGATGAAAGAATGAGAAAAAGGACAAGTGAGTATTGAAGTGAAGATTTAAAAGTGACATGACTATACACAATCTTCTACTATTATATTGAACGTGATATGCAACAGAGTAAGTTAAATGGTGTGGTTGTCATCACATGTTACGAATTCGGCTGATCTTTGGGAAGCATGAAGAGAGGTCATGTCATTTAATTGAATGTGCCATGTGATAGTGGTGAATAGAAAGAAATGGCCAAAGTAAATGAGGTTTAGTCGAGAATTAAAGTTAATAATTAGTTTGTTTGGTTTTGAGGCATGAATAGTAACGGGTTCACCGTTTAGCCGAAGCCCAATGATTAATTTAGGGAGCGTTTGGCTGCCGTAGGCATTGGGCCGAGGCCCAATGTAATTTTAGTTTAATTTTTATAAGCCAGAATTATTTAGTAAACACGTTCAACCAAGTTTTGATACGTAGACTTTTAAAGGTTACAAGTTTTGTATTATTCGTGATTGAGGCTATCATGGTACGTTCAAGTGAGGGTGACATAAAGAATGTGCGAACGCGTTGCGACATTTAGATTAGCATAGTTGAACAAAAGCAAACGTAAAAATGGTTAATTAAATCGTGACGATAGATTACTCTCGTTAATCATTTAAAATTAAGAGGGGAATTTACGGAATATTACAGTACCTACCCGTTAAACTGAATCTCATCCCGGGGTTCTAAATTAAGGTAGCTGTTATCAATGGATTTATAAATAACGAGAGTTTTGAATGAGAATTCCATGAATGTAGAGAAAATTATTTAACTTTAGCTTTTGTAAAGAAAAACTTGTTTAGTAAGGTTTTAAGTGACAACATGGTATTGGTCCCCTGTTAGCTTATTCCCGAGTGATAAAGCAAAAAGTACGCACCTTTTTTATTTTATTTTTTTACGTGAACAGTGCCCCCAACGGCTATTTTTCCTTTTTAATTACCCCTATTTTATTCCTCACTTTACCATTCAAAACTTAACTTTTCAACTACATTTCTCTCACCAATTCCTTTAAGATGCCGCACATTGTCACCATGGTTGCGATCGTGTATGTTATTGTTGCCGCTATTTACGTGGCATATGTTCCGAAAGAAGATCGTGCATTTTTGGTCGGCATTTTAATGTTCCTCATACCACTTGTGGTCCTAGCGATTGTCATTGATATGTTTTGGAAGTAGTGTGCAGTATTGTGATAGGAATGTTGAAATAATTCTTTGTTGTGTTTTCATGTAATTTTTAATGAATGTGAAATAAAATTTGTTTGCTTTATATATGAATTCGTGTCTTACATTCATAATTTGTTTGAATTTATCGTTTAAAGTATGCAAATTGTTAGATTAGATATGGGAAATCAATAGGGCATATTATGGAGTGTGTTATAGCTCAAAATCATGTGGTCCTTGGGATTGCTAATCGTTGTTGTGGACAAAAGAAAACACAAAGGTTGTTTTATTTTATTTTATTTTATTTATTTATTTATTAATTTTTTTGGTAGTTGAGTCCACAAGGAGTTCCAATAACACGAGTCATGACCAATTAATTTGATGAGAGTTCGTTTGGATTTGCTAAGGTTGTTTGGAGTTTGCATGAAACAAAGTATTTAGGCGAAATATGATTTTTGGTCTAGTTGAAGCAAATTAGGAAAACATGACAGTCGAGCAGAGCTTTGATGATAACTTGCCCACCAATGATCGAGTAAATGATAAAGACTCGTCACACATGATTCCTTGGTAAGTGCTAAATCGAGACGTGTAAAAATATTGATAGATTGTTAAGAGAATTTTTACGGAAAACGACCCAACGTAAACGAGTATGAGCCGGTTAGATTAAAATTAAACTTAAGTTTTGGGCTTGAGCAGTGTTGGGCTTAATGTTTATGATTAAGGCCCAAAGATAAACAAGGGTGCGTTGGGTTGTTGCAGCTGTGGGGCCGACGCCCAAATGATACAAGGGTGTGTTTTGTTTGGTTTTCGTGAGTATGAAATGTTAATCAACACGCGTTTTATTATTCCATAATACATAAGGTTATGAAGTATTTTGAGACCATTGAAATGTCGTATAATGTCTGGGAGTTTGGAAAGATCACTGGGGAGTTCACAATGTTAGATGAATAAATAGGACAATTGTATAGTTCACTATGTCTTAGAGACTGAGGAGCCATAAAGCACGAGAGATGTTATTCTCATGTGGTATGTTCATTTCCAAGCTAGATGTGTTGGTGCTGCGTTTTAACACGTGTTACTCCAGCAACTTGCGTTGCAACGGGAAGGCCAAAGTAAAATTTTTACAAAGCACCCCAAAACTAGTCGTTAGTTTCAATAAAAACAAATTTTGAAAGTTTACCATTTGAACACAAAGGTTATATTTTTCAATATAAAACATAGGCAAAATATTTTCAAACCCTTATAAATACCACGGCCGTACTTATGTTATTCACACACACAAAACAAACAATGGCTTGTAAACTACCACACACCGCCGAACAATTTCAACAATTTATCAAGGCAGAAGCTGAGAATAGTGACGTGGATCACCAAAATGCTATTGTGGAGGTCATCCTGAAGTTTGAGACTGCGAAACAACTGAAACGACAATTGAGAGAACGCTATGTGTTGATACAAAAGTTGGGCGTTCCTTGTTTGGGTTCCTGTTCTCGTACCAATTAGATCTTAATGCTTTGATACCTGCGCACTAAGAAAACAAAGAAACACCGTTATGCTTATCGAGGGATTGTTTCCCCCGATTATCCTCCGGCGTGAGAGTAAGTAATCGATTTAGGGTTGTGAAGAGTTTTAGGGTTGTATGTCGTACCTTTGACGAGAGCTATGATGCCCTATATATATACACGTAACCGATAAGGTTTCGTGCTCCTCACTCTTCAGCGTATCCGCCGACATCGGATATTTGGTTATATCCCTTTAATAAGAAATATCACATATCCAATCCATTAATAACTTTGGGCTTGGGCTCTGTGGGCCCAAACTGTTAATTTGGTAGTCCAATTATTGTTATGGTAGCCCACTCGTGGTGGGCTTGGATGTTAGTAATGTTCACTAATCGGGTTCGTGACCCGAGTATGGACTATACGTCATCACTATGCAAAGTGCTCTGACATATCAGATGATAGAAAACATGTGATCGACACGTTCTTGCATGATGAATATAGTAAGGACGCTGCTTTTATTGAATCGCTGTGGGCTTGTGTCAATCAGGTACAGGCCTAAATCTCTAACAAGATCCGTTGGAGTTTTGAAGAAAATGTTGAAGCTGCTAGGGTTGAACAACCACAACAACAACAACAACAACAACAACAACAACAACAACAACAACAACAACAACAACAACAACATCCACAACAACAACAACAACAGCAACAACATCAACAACAAGGTGCATCAAGTTCATCTACACCAAGAGTGGTTGTGCAACAACAACAGTTGCCGCATCTGGATCACTTCCGGCCAAGCTTTGAGGAAAATGTGGCAGTTGATGATGGTGGTTGGACTTCTGACGTGGAGCGGGAGTTGAGCAGGTTGGAAGCTCAGTGTTAAGAAGAGAATTGGCGAGCTTTGATCCCTATGACGATCGTTATGACTCCAATAACTCTCAAACCTGGGATCACCCGGACTACAACTGAAGTTTAGGTTTATATTTACGTGATGTATTAATTTAGTATCGTTTGTAACGTTTAAATATTTCTGTCAAGTATGCTTTAATAATAAAAGTGTTTGAATGTTTAAATTATGACCACATGTGAACACAACATGGAAGAGAACTTATTATTTTGTCCTGTCTGGTTATCTCTCATTATTTCCAATTACAAGAATCTGTGCGGGTAACCTACCCGTTAAACAAAAGAGTTTTTTTTGTTGATACGGATTTTGCAAAGAGAAGTTGGATAAGAATGTAGAGAAAATTGCTGATTTTGTGGATGATGAAAGTCAGTTTGGTGGTGAATAGTAATTCAAGTGGCTAGCCTATAGCTACCACCTTATACATCCTGATTTTTCTCTTCACCACTCACACTTCTTTCATCCAAAGATTTTTAAAATGTCATACATCTATACTGTTCTCATAATTGTGTATGCCGCTGTAGCTATGTTCTTAGCTTATATCCCAAAAGAAGAATTGGAGTCCCTAGCTTGGATCATAACTCTTCTAATGCCTATCGTGGTTTTAGCCGTTAGCGCGGATGAATTGTGGGGGTAAGAGATAGTGTTACAATGTTATTTTGAAACCGTATAATGGCATCATGTACTAACGTTTCATCGGGTGATTTTATCGTACAGGGTATTTGATGTGTTACACCCAGTCGTGGTTCTTGCCCTTGTAGGAGTGGTGGGGTTTTTCATCAATTTGGCAGATCAACCGATCGGTGCTGTTATGCCTTACTTAGTAGTTTTTGTAACGTTAGCATTACCAATGCTAATCATATCATTGTGTATAAATATTCGGGGTTTCTACTGAAATGAAGGTTATGTGGTTTAGTGGTTCTTGATTTCATATGCATGTTATTTCAGATATAAATAAACCTATTTATCTATATTTCGTTATTTACATAGAGAGGCGTCCCAAACCATGTAACTAAGGAAATATAAACTTTATGGTTTGGTGGTTTACAATTTCTTGATTTGAATAAAAGGCGTCCCAATCCATTCAAATAAAGTCATTGTAAGTCATCTAAAGATTCTGACTTAACATTCATACTAATCGACAAAGTAATTCATGCACGGGTTTTCCGGGAATACGGGAGGGGTATGTCATATGCATTTATGAGGATGGGAGGAAAATAAATAGGGGATGATCGATACAGTTCTCAAGATAGTGAGTGAGTGTATATGTCAATATACTAGAGTGTTGGTGTAGCATAAACTATCTAGAAGTCACATAATCGTCTGGCAGATGGAAAGCACGAAGAGCGAATGGCTATAAAATGTTTTATTTGTAAAAGTAGTCATAGTTCGAATCTAAATTAGGCCCATTTCACTATAACCGAAGCTCTGATACCAATCTGTAAGACCCCCAAATTTTCAAGATGTGTAGCGGAATTTAGATTGGGTGTTACTTCATGGCACAACTGTTTAATAATAGAAAATGATCATTATTTTAATTGTTTTAAAAGATTTATCATTCGAATTTTATAAACACCAGAGTTTACAAAGTGAGGTCCCATGTCCTTTCAAGTTAAATAAATAAATTTTCGAATGATAGTGAAATTTATAGCCTTCATAAATATCCATGCTCCTCCATGCCATCCTTGCTCATTATGGACCTCAGTAGTACAGTAATCCATATATAGAAATATCAATTGAGAAAAGGAACGGCTCAGAACGCGCGACCACACCAAGACTTGATGGTGATGAACGAATGGAAGTGAGCGAGTGCAGGTTGAACGAGAAACAAAGCCAAACAACTCCCACGCTTTTGAAGCCTTCAAACTCGTCACGTACTGGAACAAGAGGGGTTTTAGAACTCGAAGACTAAACCACAACCTGGTCCCTTGGTTTCTTTTTGATAGACAGTAGTACAGAAGATGGATAAATTTGGTGTTGCTTTTAGTTCATGACAAAAATAGTTGAGACTTGTATTGTATTTGTAGCTATAAAATAATAACAATCATCCTTGGTACAGTAGTGATATGTAGGAAGTAATGATAACCCACTTGGGTTGGTAAATTTGCTGCAAAAGTTTTGGATGAAAGAATGAGAAAAAGGACAAGTGAGTATTGAAGTGAAGATTTAAAAGTGAGATGACTATACACAGTCTTCTACTATTATATTGAACATGATACGCAACAGAGTAAGTTAAATGGTGTGGATGTCATCACATGTTACGAATTTTGCTGATCTTTGGAAGCATGAAGAGAGGTCATGTCATTTAATTGAATATGCCATCTGATAGTGGTGAATAGAAAGAAATGGCCAAAGTAAATGAGGTTTAGTCGAGAATTAAAGTTAATAATTAATTGGCTTGGTTTTGAGGCATGAATAGTAACGGGTTCACCGTTTAGCCGAAGCCCAATGATTAATTTAGGGAGCGTTTAGCTGCCGTTGGCATTGGGCCGAGGCCCAATGTAATTTTAGTTTAATTTTTATAAGCTATAATTATTTAGTAAACGCGTTCAACCAAGTTTTGATACGTAGACTTTTAAGGGTTACAAGTTCCGTATTATTTGTGATTGAGGCTATCATGGTACGTTCAATTGAGGGTGACATAAAGAATGTACGAACGCGTTGCGACATTTAGATTAGCATAGTTGAATAAAAGCAAAAATTTAGCCCATAAAAATGGTTAATTAAATCGTGACGATAGATTACTCTCGTTAATCATTTAAAATTAAGAGGGGAATTTACGGAATATTACACAGCTACTCCTTGCTCCCTTATTCCTAGTTCCTCTAAGGATTTTATTTTGAAAAATGTGTTTTTCTTATTTTGATATTTTTTAATGTTATAAAGGCACCCGGTTTAGACAACAATTAGTTTGAAATCATTCCCTAGAGAACTACTGCAGATAGAAATGAGGTACACATCAAGGTCCTAATTTACCATGATTTAGGGGATATCCTTTTTATTTCATTTGAAATAACTCATCTACGAGACCAGGGACAAAAGCTTTATTTAGATATCACCGGAGTCAAATTTTGGCTTTATTAACATTATTATTAAAGTAGTACTAGCCCTCAACCCTTTAAACAACTTAGCCAACGGGAGAGAATCGTCAGGAAACAGTAGTCTTATTTTGACCTCGGGAATTTCCTCCACCTTTTTGAAGTCTGAATCAACAGGAGCGAACCGTCAGGAAGCAGAAAACTTTTATGGCTTTGGATTATTATTATTATTAGTACTTTCACCCTTTGAACAACTGAGTCAACGATAGCGAACCGTCAGAAAACATCAGTCTATTATGGCTTCGATTTATTACATTTATGAGGTGCCAAATCCCGAGTCCTGCGGTCTTTCAACATCTTAACTATCAGGAATCGGTTGTTTTATTTCCCCGCAACACTAGCAGTACCCTGATGTGTACCCAACATCCAGAGGCAGGAATTTTCTAAAAAGGAAAACCTAAAAATTGTCAACACCGAGCATATTCATTTATTTAAAGCATTATTTTTTTATATGTTTCAATCTAGTGGGAGCAAAAGGCCACAATTAACCTCTATGAGCTCTAAAAAGATCCAACAAATCCACGCTTAGCATCTAACTTATATTCCACTCTATCATTTTTAGTTCTTTGCAAAAATTTTAAGTTTTGCAAACGCTCGGTGTCGAAAGCTAAGGGGAAAGCTAGAGTGCAATACTTAGTCAAGTAAGAATCTCCCTTGTTCTAGCCTACGGACCTACGAATTTATACATATAAATTTTTCATCTTTTTTTTTGGGAAAAATCAAACAAATATATAGGTTAAACAGGGTTTAAAAACGGGGTTGCGTGGGACACAGACACTGCAAGGTTTGGAAATTTTTGAAAATTTTGATTGAAATCCCCCCACACTTAGAACTGAGCATTGGCCTCAATATTCAAAAATGTCGGGTGTTAATCCTACACTTAGGAACGAAAAAGGCAAATGCTTAAAATTCCAAGTGTGAAAGGGGAATACTATATCAGATAAGCACATATGATAAAGGATTTCCCTAGATATAACAATTCAAATGATCGGAGACCAAGTGTTGGAGGGTTTGAAAACAAGCAAAGAGGTCTTCACGATCATAGGAAATCCAGCAAGCAAAAACGTGAAAAACACAAAACACAACATGGAGAGAAGCACTCCCCCACACTAATTCAAATATCACATCACACTTAATAGGAAGTAAAAATAAAAGATATATAGATAGATAGATAGATAGATAGATAGATAGATAGATAGATAGATAGATAGATAGATAGATAGATAACACGGGTTGCTTCCCGAGAAGCGCTTGTTTATTAATGAGTCGCTAATCTTGACTCGCCCCCGAATTCATTAAATAATGAACTTAATCAATCATAAGGATTCCAGGATCGAAAACTTTGTCTTCATTTCTGGAAGGAAATGATAGTAAAGTTTCGATCTCAGAAGAATCCTCACGGATTAACAAATCATTATGGGGCAAAATAGGAGATATTTCAGATCTCTAAGAGTGCACTCCATTAATAAGGAGTATCCCGGGATTGAAAATTTTGTCCTCACTTCCGGAAGGAAATGAAACTAAAGAGTCAATCACATAAAACTCCTCATAAAGAGTAGAGTCACTACTGGATAAGAGATTATGTAAAACCTTTTGATCAATACTTAAAAGCTCATTTGTTAAGGTTTTCACATTTGGATCATTATATTTGGATGGATAATATGGATCATCATTTAAAAGATATTCCAAAACTTTAAGATCACATTTAAAATCAACGTCTTTATCATTAACTTTTAGTGGAAATGAGTCAATGCGAGTAAGTTCATCGGTGAACTCCTCAAGATAAACATTACTTCTTTCAACATCGATTTCACGAAGTGTCTCATTTGATGGATCGTGATTTAGCAAGCACTCTAATTCTCACATATCAGATTCGAAATCAAAGTTGACGACATCATTTTCCGACGGAAATGATTCAATCATAGCGAGTTCATCGGCGAATTCCTCGAGAAGATAATTACAAGTCTCAAGAGGTGTGAGACTTGGAGATGAACTATTCTTAGAAGAATCAAAATGAGAAGTGGTACTGCCACACTCTGGTCTTTATGAATCAAATCTTTGTCAGATAAAGAATCAAAAACATTAATACTATCAATGGAATGACTAACTCTTGAAGAGTTTCTTGATGCTTTTTCCGTATAGAATACTAATTCATCATTCTCAAGCCTTAAAGCCAACTTTTCTTCGTAAAGATCCACAAGGGCCCTTGCAGTCCACAAAAAGGGTCTCCCTAGGATAAGAAGGACTCTCGGGTCAACCTCATAGTCAAAAACAATGAAGTCTTTTGGGAAGATAAACTTATCCACTAACACAAATACATCTTCGGCTATACCGACTGGGTAAGCAACCGATCGGTTAGCTAACTCTAAGGTCATACGAGTGGGTTTGAGACCACCCATTCCCAATTGTTGGTAAATCGTAAGAGGCATAAGGTTTATGCTTGCTTCTAAATCGGCCAGGGAATTGCAAACCTCCAAATCTTTTAGGGAATAATGAATGAGAAACTTGCCAGAATCTCCAAGCTTTTCGGGTAGCTTGCTGAGAAGGATGGCTGAGCATTGAGCATTTATCAGAGTGTTAGTAAGCTCCTCTAATTTCTACTTGTCCTTTAATAAATCTTTTAACATCTTAGCAAATTTCGGCATTAGAGTAAGAGCATCAACAAGATTTATATCAAGTGAAGATTTATCAAGAAGTTTTGTCTTGTTAAGTCTCGAAGGGTAAGGAATCGGAGGTTGATGAGGGTTAGGCTTCAAGCCTACCTTCGGTTTAGGTGTAGGAGTTGGCTGGATTACTATAGGTGGGACTCGTGTGGTACTTCCTGAGCTTGAAATGTGCACCTGGCCCATGGTCGTCTCTGGGTCTCGTTCCACCTCCTTAAAATAAGAGGAAGGAGTAGGTGGTGGAATACAGGGCCCAACCAAAGTAAGACCACTCAGTGGGTAACTAATTTAAGCTCTGCTATTGGATTTGTTTCGGTGTTTCTAGGAATAGTACCTGGAGGTCTTTCATTTAAAGCCTTTTCCATTTTGGATTTGTTGATTTGCCAGTAACTGAAACTTAGCATCAGAAACAATTATATGTTGCCTTAATATTTCTTTCGTAGATGGATTAAAGTGTGTCTGAGGTTGATTTTTGTTGAAATTTTGACCTTGGTTTTGATTATATCCTTGATTCTGATTAAAATTATTGCCTTGGTTAAAATTTTGCCTGCGGTTGTTTTGATTAAACCCTTGATTAGAACGATGTTGAAACCAAATTTGGTTATTTTTGTTTTGAAAGTTTTGATTGTTCTGATTGGGGTTAGTTGCTTGATTGAAACCGGGTGGCCCAAGATAATTGTCGGAGCGATGGTTTAAGAAATTACGGTTTCCTTGAGGTTGGTAAGGGTTACCTCCCATATTGAAGTTTCCCGTAGCATCAAAATGTCTCATTGAGTGAAGCCACCGTTGGCTTGACACTCAGAATAATGATGGGGACCACCACAAGTCTCACAACTTGGGTTAGCATTAATTTGCTGACTGTTTTGGCACATTCGAAGAATGTTTTGTGCATTTCGGCAATTTGAGTTGAGGTATCCCAGTCATTGTGGTGAGTGGTCATATTTTCGATTAAATCATAACACTCTTCAGGCCGCCTTTTCATAAAGGTGCATCCAGCAGCGGCATTGATTGTATCACGGTGTCTCAAAGTTAACCCGTAATAGAATGAATCTATGATCGTGACGGCTAACATATTATGGTTAGGACACCGGTCAATCGACACTTTGTAACGTTCCCAAGCTTCGAATAAAGATACGTCGGGAAGCTGTCGGAAGTTACTGAGTTCATTTCTCAGTTTTGTGACCATAGAAGGGGGAAAGTATTTAGATAGAAACTTTGTAACCACCTCCTTCCAAGTATGGATAGAATTCTTTGAAAGACGATCAAACCAAGCGGTGGCATGATGTGTCAAACATTATGGAAAAAGACGCATGACGTCATGCGGGACTCCATCTGGTAAACCGTGGTATTGACAACTCTGTTGGACTTGTTGAATCATATGATTCTTAAGTTCGAAATTCGTAGCCTGAATTTTAATAGGAGTGATCGGTCCGCCCTGTCCATTCATAGTCGGCTGGTACAGCTCCTCCATCATTCGGAGATCGAGATCCAAATTTTAAAGAATGGGTCCCGCAGGAGGCGACCTGATTTTGGTTTTGATTATCCGTATTAATTTGTAACGGTTCACGACGATTTTTATGCTGAATTAATCTTTCGGGATTTGAAAGAGGATAATTGAGTTTGTTAAGACCGCGTGCTCATGCATTAGAAAGAAAATATTTTTGGCATTTTTTTCTTTTTTTAAATTTTGAGAAAATGAAAATATTTTTGTAGTTTTGATTTTGAAAAAGATTTTAGAAAAAGACATTTGAGAAAATATATTTACAAAAAATATTTATGGATTTTTTAAAAGATTTAGAAAAAGGAAAATATTTTTGGATTTTTGAAAGATTTTTAGAAAAGGAAATTATTTTTGGCTTTTTGTGAATTTTTTATTTTAAAGATTTTTGAACTTTAAGAAATAATCTTTCAAAAGAAAGGATCTTCAAGGCACCAACGCCAAACACAACGTAAAAGTCTGAACAAATCTCCCCGGCTGTAACACCCCTAAAAGTTGTCAATAACAGCGGAAGACTTTCGGGGTATTACTTCAAGGATCTTTGTCACAATCATAGTAAACGACACAAAGTGACGTATTAAAGTTTAATTTATTTCAAAATACCAAATATTCGAAGTACATGACCTTTCATAAGTTAAGAACATGATTTATTCTGAAAGAAAATAAGTAGTTTATTATAGTCCATGCTATGTTTATGCCCACTCCGTGCCTTCAAGATCCGTCATGTTAATTACCTGAGATAAACATGCTAAAGTCAACATAAAGTTGAGTGATATTCATAGGTTTAAGTTTAAGAGTTTGAATCACAAGTTAAGAATGCATTATAATCATATGCAATCAATAAGTAAAAATCAATGTTCCTGTTATTGCCTTAAGCTCATGAAACTCAACGATTGACAGCCAATCATAAATGCAAATTATGATGGTAATAATAAGCCCCCAAGATAGGTATTTGTCAATAACCTATTTACAAGAACAATAAAGTGCGCCTGGTGTTTTCTCCAACAACCAAACGAGGATTGTCAATCACTAATAGTACTATCCACAATTATTTACGTTCACCCTTCAAGTGATTAAGGTTCATGATCGAGGGACTTCTGACAATAGTAACTTAAGCAAATAACATTGGCCTGACGGTATTTCAATACCCGGTATAAAAGACTTGTGTTCGAGTTTTAAGCATGTATCCCCCCACGGGAAAAATAGTTAAAGAGTGGGCTATGAACTCACCTTAGTAGTACAGTAGATGTAGTAGTATCGTAAACTCAACGATGTTAGGCAACAGCTTCACACACAACCTAAAAGATAATGCAAGTATCAGTTGATAGTCTAAGTCTGGTTTTATCGCGATTATTAGTTATTTAGTTACGAACAAATCTCGTGTTTGTTTAAATGCTTAAAGTTTAAAAATAAAGTTATATACTTATATAACTTGTAAGTACAATGATCGATAATCGATGTAAAGTTATTATAAATAAATCAAAGTTTGTAGCCGATAAGTCGTAATTGTAATTTATAAAGGAACTGAAATACACATATCGTTAAAAGAAATAAATAATATATCGTTGTATCGTTTAATTATAGTTACGAATTTATATAATGTATTTATAAGTTAAATTTATATATTAAGTATGGGTTTATATATCTAAAATATTAATATTATTTTTATAAAATAATATTTACAGAAAATCCTTTAAGTTTTACCAAATTACACTTTTAACCCTAACGATATAGATTTTACACCGTTAGTCCAAAATTAATTATTGTTTCATTTTTGGTCCAAAAAGTATCACATTTACATTTAATAACTCTATGTTTTATTATTAACAGTTTCTATCTCCAAAAATCTAGATTTGACAGTTTCTACCCAAAGTTTGCAGTTTTGGCAGTTTTAGTCCTCGGTTATGAAAATTTTGCAAACTTAGTCCAAAAATTACCAAATTAAAAGTTTAACATTTTAACTTTTTCTATAAGCTCAAAACATTCCAATTAACTTATTTTGACAGCTTATTTTCTTAAAAACAACTTATTTCATCTATTGGGCCTTAACGAGTTACTTACAAGGCCCAATAAGAGAATTTGATCCAATGGGCTTACGAAAGGTTTGGGCCTGGACTTGGGCTTAATTTTAGAGTATGAAAACACTAGAGTAGAGCTTATAGGACCAGCTTATCACAAAAGCATATTGGGCTTTACATAAGCCTACGTTACTTATTTAGTTTTATAAAAACTTGGTTTGGGTCGAGTAGAAAGGGGTCGGGCAAACAGCTTATACAAGCTTATAGGTTCGAATAAAAGTGTTTCCCAATTGTTTACCAAGGTGTTAATGAGGTCGAGTTATAAAACATATAGGTCATGTGTCGAAATAAAGTTTTACGAGGCCAAATGAAAACGTCCAATTTAAATCTGAAAATGTTAAAAGACTTAGAAATAATTCTAAGTGTTTTGGTATAATCGAATGGGTCTAGTAACTTACAAAACGTGTCGAAATAATTGGTTAAACGTCATATTCATGTTCAAAACTTTATACATCTCGATTGTTAACGTTTTGAATAATTAGAATGTCAAATAAAATGTATGTGTCACGTTATTATATTTCGAATAAAAATGACAAAGTAAATGAGCAAAACTAAAATAACGAAATGAAATATAAAATGACAAGGGTCAATCCTCCTCACCTCACCACTTGGGGTGGGGAAATACGCTCGTATGGATCAAGTTGGATCAAGTGGGGAACGTGGAGATGTTCACGACCTAGCAAGGTTCAAAACGAGCTAATTGGGTTCTCCTTGGATCACTTCTACGCCTCGTACGCATAGTAAACTTTTTGTCTCAACTCGACACTAACACTTCACGTATTTTAGTTATTTAGTATTCTTATGTTTGTGTAACCAACTGAGATTGCATGGGGTTTCTTTATAGTGTGTTTGGAGGGTGAGGATAAGTACAAGGGTCACATGAGCTTGTGTGTTGGCTCAAAACTATGGTGTGGCACCTTTTCTATACCCAATCGAGTACTAGCAACAAAGGGAATGTTTACTATACATTCCTGCCATTCTACAATGTATCTTTGTCAGGTTAAGAGTCATAGGTGAGCTTGGGTGGTGGCTAGAAGATCTTTGACACGTTTTTGTTTATCTTGGTCATGTGAGTTGGGGGCTTTACTTTGGGCAGTTTTAGTGTAGTAAACGAACGAGAAATTGTATAATCTTTGGCATTCCTAAATCTTTGCTAGGTTGTAAATCAAGTGATGTAAAAATGTTCCTAGGTTATATGTCAAAATCGCAAAATAACGAGGGTGTTTGTGGCCTAGTCGCGACTGGTACAAAGAAGAAAAGAAAAGAAAAATTATAAGGGGCGTTTGGGCTTTTAAGCCCTTTGGGCTTTGGTTTCGTCTGGCCCAACAGAAAAAAAGAAAAGAAAATATAAAGGGC
This sequence comes from Artemisia annua, assembly GCA_014162995.1. Lineage (NCBI taxonomy): Eukaryota > Viridiplantae > Streptophyta > Magnoliopsida > Asterales > Asteraceae > Artemisia > Artemisia annua. The sequence goes on along the minus strand of LBNU01028736.1, from coordinate 51,602 downwards.
CCGTTTAGTTTAGCTGTTGGATTTTAAGGCCCAATGGGTCACGAGGGCCCACGTAGTAAATTTCATGGGTCGGGTTATGGTCCAATAATATTAGTGGGTAGTCTCGAGAATTTTCGTAGGCTCTGGGAATATATAAATATTGTACGGTATTTAAATGAAATGTATATTTATAAAAATATAAACGGTTAAATATATTCGCGATAATTAGACTATCTAGGTTTTGTAGCATCGTTCCTAGGCAAATGATAAATCACAATTTACCGTTGTGATTTATATAATAAGCCATATATAATTAAAAAAAATTTGTCACTCGTAAAAATAGGGATTTAAAATAACGTAATAACTTATATATATTTACTAACCGTTTGGGAAAATTACGAGAGGCTACAGTACATACCCCTTACAGTGAATTCCGTCCCGGAATTCCAGCTTAAGATGGTTGCCAAAGGTGCCTATGAAAAGAGATGTGGGTACTTGGTGCGAATTTGATCTTCGCGCTCCCAAGTGTACTCCGGTTCTCTTTTAGAGTCCCAACGAACTTTTATAATAGGGATACGGTTTTGCTTGAGTTGTTTGACTTCCATATCCATGATTTCTACCGGTTCCTCGGTGAAAACGAGTTTGTCATCAAGTTGTATCTCTTTCAATGGAAAGACAAGAGATTCATCGGATAAACACTTCTTAAGGTTTGACACATGAAAAGTGTTATGAATTCGGCTAAGTTCCTCGGGTAGTTCAAGTTTATATGTCACGGTTCCAATCCTTTCTAGGATTTTGAATGGACCGATGTATCTTGGGTTCAACTTTCCCCGCTTTCCAAATCGTATCATTCCTTTCCATGGTGATACTTTTAACATGACTCTATCTCCGACCTGAAAATCCATGGGTTTTCGTTTTAGATCAGCGTAGCTTTTCTGTCGGTCTCTAGCGGCTTGTAAACGCTGTTTGATTTTGATGATCTTCTCGGTTGTCTCATGAACTAGATCCGGTCCAGTGAGTTGTACTTCTCCAACTTCTGCCCAGCAAACAGGTGATCTACACTTTCTACCATAAAGTGCTTCGAATGGTGCTGCCTTGATACTGGCATGATAACTGTTGTTGTATGAGAATTCTGCTAATGGGAAGTATTTGTCCCAACCTTTTCCGAAGTCTATGACGCATGCGCGTAGCATATCTTCTAAGGTTTGAATTGTTCTTTCACTTTGTCCATCTGTTTGTGGGTGATAAGCTGTACTCATATCTAGTTTTGTCCCTAAAGCTTTCTGTAAAGATTTCCAAAAGTGAGACGTGAAACGACTGTCACGATCGGATATAATGGAAACGGTACTCCATGCCGTGACACTATTTCCTTCAGATATATCTGAGCAAGTGTGTTCATCTCATCGGTTTCTTTGATTGGTAGGAAATGAGCTGATTTCATGAGACGATCAACGATGATCCATATCGTGTCGTAGCCAGTAGAGGTTTTGGGAAGTTTGGTAATGAAATCCATGGTAATACGTTCCCATTTCCACATCGGGAGTTCTGGTTGGGTGAGTAATCCAGAGGGTTTCTGGCATTCTGCTTTTACTCTAGAATATGTTAGACATTTACTGACGTATTTAGCGATGTCAGCCTTCATGTTCGGCCACCAATACAGTTTCTTGAGATCCTGGTACATTTTGTCGGAACCCGGGTGGATGGAGTATTTTGATTTGTGAGACTCATGCATGATGAGGTCACGAATACCTCCAAAGAGAGGAATCCAGCTTCTTTCCTTGAAACAAAGCATTCCATTTGATCTTTTCACAAAACCGTTTTCGTTTTCTGGCATACCAAAACTTTTCTTTTGGTCGGTTTTCTTCCTTGAGAGCTTCGCTCTGGGCGATAATGATTTGTGCTGGGAGGGGTGAACAAATAGTCATACCCAACGATTTAACCCTGAGAGGTTTTAGTCTTTCCTTTCGGCTTAACGCATCTGCTACTACATTAGCCTTTCCTGGGTGATAACAGATTTCACAGTCATAATCGCTAAGTAATTCTAACCATTGGCGTTGTCTCATGTTTAACTCCTTTTGGTCTAGAATGTGTTGAAGACTTTTGTGGTCGGTAAATACGGTACACTTGGTGCCGTATAGATAGTGTCTCCATAACTTAAGAGCGAATACTATTGCTCCTAGTTCTAGATCATGGGTTGTGTAGTTTTCATCATGTTTCTTTAGTTGTCGTGAGGCATAAGATATCACTTTATTCCGTTGCATCAAAATTGCGCCTAGACCATGGTACGAAGCGTCACAATAGATTACGAAATCTTTGCTTCCTTCAGGCAACGCTAGTATTGGAGCTTCACAAAGTTTTTGTTTTAACAGTTGGAAAGCTGATTCTGCTTCTTGTCCCCAGATATACTTTTCATTCTTTTGAGTCAATTTGGTCAATGGTTTTGAGATTTTAGAGAAACCTTCAATAAATCTCCGGTAGTAACCTTCAAGGCCTAAAAATTGACGTACTTCTGTGGGAGTTGTAGGTGATGACCAATCCTTAACTGCCTCTATTTTCGCAGGATCCACATGAATACCTTGACTATTGATTACGTGTCCCAAAAATTGCACAGTGGGAATCCAAATATCACATTTTGAGAATTTTGCATACAGGTTTTCCTTCCTAAGTAACTCTAGGATAGTTCTCAAATGTTTGGCGTGTTCCTCTTTGTTACGAGAGTAGATCAGAATGTCGTCTATGAATACTATCACGAATTTGTCCAAATATGGCTTGCATACTCGGTTCATTAGGTCCATAAACACTGCGGGTGTGTTTGTTAGACCAAATGGCATTACCTGAAATTCATAGTGTCCATAACGTGTTCTGAATGCTGTCTTGGGAATATCTTCTTCCCGAACTCTCAGTTGATGGTATCCTGACCTTAGATCAATTTTTGAGTATACGCTCGATCCTTGTAGTTGATCAAACAGATCGTCAATTCTGGGTAAAGGATATCGGTTCTTTACGGTGAGTTTGTTTAATTCCCGGTAATCTATGCACATTCGGAATGATCCGTCTTTCTGTTTAACAAATAGAACCGGGGCTCCCCAGGGTGATGAACTTGGTCGTATGAAACCTTTATCGGATAATTCCTTCAGTTGTTCCGATAATTCCTCCATTTCGGTAGGTGCTAACCTGTAAGGTGCTTTTGCCACTGGTGCCGCTCCAGGCACTAGTTTGATCTGGAATTCTACTTGACGGGCTGGTGGAAGACCGAGCAAATCTTCAGGGAATACTTCAGGAAATTCCCTAACGATAGGCACGTCTTGAAGTTGTTTTTCTGTTGACTTATTTTCTGTTACATGAACCATGAATACTTGATATCCTTCGTTCATGTGTTTCATCATTCTAAGGCATGAGATGATTCCGTATCAGTTTTTACTCTTGTCGCCATGGACAATAAGGGTTTCATCCTTAAGAGGGATGTGTACGGCTTTCTCATCACAATGAATTCTAGCATGATGTTTGGATAACCAATCCATGCCGATGATAGCATCAAAACTACCGAGTTGGACAGGCATCAGGTCAATAGGAAAAGGTTCTCCTACGAGAGTTAAGGTACAATCTTTCAGGACAGTGTTGATGCTAATCAAGTTTCCATTTGCCATTTCTATTTTGTAAGTGGTGTTCAGCTTAGAAGGGGTAGAGTCAACGAAAGGGGCAAACGTATCTGACACGAAACTTTTATCTGCTCCTAAATCAAATAATATTCTAGCATTATGATGATTTAATAAGAACGTACCCGTGACGACGTCAGGGTTTTGTGGTTCCTTGTCATTTCCCATCACGTATGCTCTTGCTTGTGCATTTCTCGTTTCTCCGCATGAGTAACATGTTGGTGCTACGGGTTGTAGGTTGCTGCCGGTAGCTGGGCTCCTACAATCCTTTGTGGCATGACCTATCTTTTGGCATTTCTGGCATTTCACCGTACAAACACCATTGTGATGGAGCTTGCATCGGTTGCACTGTGGCTTTAGACCTTGGTATCCATTGCCATTTGTTGCCGTATAAGCCTTAGGGGGTTCTTGTCATTGGTTCTGCTGTTGACGATGAGGGTTCTTATTCTGGTGGTATTGTTGGTTGTTCCTGTTGTTGTTGTTGTGATGGTTGTTGTTGCGATGGCCGTTGTTGTAATGATCGTTGTTCTGATGGTGGGTGGTTCTTCTGTCATCAAACTTTCTTTTGAGTTCATTGCACTTAACTTCACGGTCCAGAAGTTTTTGTGCTAACTCCATTGCGACTTCTAGTGATGGTGGGTTGGATGCTGTGACGTTTCCTTCGATGCTTCGGGGAAGACCCTCAACGTATTTCTCCAGAGTTTTCTCTAAATCTGGCACGATGGAAGGACACAACGCCTTGAGTTCATGAAATCTCCTATTGTAAGTTTTGAGGTCGATTCCTTTGACTGCAAGGACATGGAACTCATCTTCCAATTTCCTTAATTCAGATCGAGGACAGTACTTCTTTAGGATTTTGGCTTTGAACTCCGACCAAGAGAGTCGGTACGCTGCTTCTGTACCTAAGGTTTGAGTTGTAGCGGTCCACCAAGATAGAGCGTCATCCATTAAGGTTCCTGTGGCGAATGTGACCCTGTTGTTTTCTAAGCATCCACTCCTTTGGAATATTGTTTCACACCTCTTGAACCAATGGGCGAGTTTGGTTACTCCTTCAGTACCCATGAAGTACGTTGGCTAACAAGCCGTGAAGTCCTTATAGGTACATTAGCGAGGTGCGGGTGCGACATTCCTTGCCGGTTGCACGGTGGCTGCTTGTTCGGCTAAGGCTGCATTGATTCCATCGGTGATTGCTTGTTGGATTTCTGCCGGGGTCATGGTTGCTGATGGGGTAGCGGTAGTGGTTCTCTTAGGTGCCATATTCCTAAAAATGAGAGTATATGTTCAGAATTTTCATAATAACCATCTTGTGTTAGACAAATTAGTAACATCAATAGGTTCAAAGTTATAATAGTGTCACATATATCGCGATGCAATATACGATATCATAACACATATGAAAATAAAGTAAACATAACATCATTGATTAGATTGTCGTTTTGAGTTTACATCACTTATTTATTCTTGTTGATATATCTCCAGGACATTCAAATACAAGTTATTACTGTGATGTGGGTAAGGCTACATCGACAATCTATGGTTTTCTAGGGTTTTCCTTGGTTGTCATCAAGACGACGTTGTAGTTCCTGAATTTTGGCGGCCATGGTTTCTATGATGTGGTCTCGATCTCTCTCCCTAGCTTGTGCTTCTTGCTGTGCACGTCGCAGAGACATGTGTTAGGTCACCATAATGTAAACACAAGTATAGATTTGATAGAAATGAGATGAGAAATAGAGTTTGGTTGATTAGATCAAATATGAAGAATAAAAGTGCAAGAGTTTCACTATGTTATTGAAATAACCAACAAGAGAGAATGGATACATGAGGTCCTATTTATAGGAGAGGAGCTAGGGCAACACTCCCTCTCTTCTTCCTTTACTAAACGAATGGGCTTGGAGTCCATTGGACACATTTGGACTCTTATCATGTTACATGACTCTCTTAAATAACTTAAATAAACTAGCAACCTATTACAAGTGTTGAAACAACCGAGACTTGACTAAAATAAAGAAAACTTAGGTTCTAACAATCTCCCCCTAAGGATCGGTTGTTGAAGAAGTGATGTTCAGTCACGGTCATTTGAGGTTGCGGGACGTCTTCTGTCTTTGCACTTTAGTTGTAGCATTCATAGCTTTGGACGTCTTCAAAAATGATTATGTAGAAATGATTCATCGTTCTTAGTTCTTAACAATCTCCCCAGATAGAATGGGTGTTCATTGTTCTTTGTCGTTGATGTGATAGTGATCAATCTGATGTAGTAATCTTCCATTCATCACATTCTTTGACTCCGGTGGATCTGCATCATTCCGACATGCTCATACACCTTTGACGGTTGAAACTTTCATAAGTGAGGAGCTCTCTTTTCATATGTGAAGATTCTTTATGTTGACGTAGAATCCTTCTTTAGACGGTGTGTTGCACTTAAGATCGTTTGTCTTTATCACTTTGTAGATTCTTTTGGCATGGAATCTACCTTTGGCATTCATGTTGCTTCGATCTTTCATGAGAGCTTTCTGAGATGTAAGTATGAGCATGTGGAAGCCGGTGTTCAGGATGGTTGTTGTACCTGAAATGAAACAGTTAGCAATAAAACATCCGGTACTTACAGGTTTGGAGTTAGAATTTGTCAACAGCATAGTGTGAAGACTCCTTCTAATCCTTACCAAGGCCGTTCCTAATCGGATACCCCCTAGAGGGCTTACACAGACATGCATACGCACACCCACGATTAGGTGAGTCGCTGGAGATCACCCCACGACTGTAGAGCGTTTGAAATCATCGAACACGCTAAGCCTAATCCACAAGGAATCACCGAAGTGACCTGCTGTCAGGGCTGTTTGATGTTGACCCTGGCAGGATTTCCGTTCAATCATTCGAGAAATACCTAAGTAAATCCCTCATAAACGTTCAAGGCAGATTGCTAAGATCTGCGAAGGACTCGATAATTTACACTTAGTATCCAATGATGCAAGACACTTAGTGTAGAAGATTTTTTTGTTCCTAAGAGATCTTTTATGTTATCTCGTGGCTCTAGACTCGATAAGTGCACATTTGGTTTCCTATGCGGAAGCATGGAGCAGAGGGCCTCCTGTTTCAATATCAACCATCTCTAATAGACGATCGATAGATTACACTGGTTCCCCGTGAGAATGAAACAAACATCTTTTGAGAGATGCCTGAGTGGCTAGGAAGGTTTAGGTGCATTGCGTCACTGGGTCTATGACGTCTTTTATCTTCAATACCGGTGTCGCCTTAGCAACGACCAGTAGCATATGAATTGAACCCGGTGTCTGACCTATGGTTGATAAAATGGAGGGCTATTTCTTTTCACCCTTTTCATTCATTTTCTTTTTAATTCTTCAACCCCTTCTTTCTCCTTTCATTCTTTTCTCCTTTTGTTATATCATACCTAAGGACTTCTAATTTCTAACTATTGGTGATGTCCTTGGGTAGATCCCTCCGGTTTAGGCGGATCATAGGACGGTTTTTCCTATCCTTAGTCACCTTGTAACTCTATAACTATCCTATTGATGCCTTTAAACCAAATTATTGAAAATCTCTCAAAGTGTGTAAGAGTGTAAAACTTTTTGTTAACACTTTGAGGTTTTGGATTTTATATGAAATACTCCCCCTCAACATATGCTCTTGATAATTTTCAGAAATTTGCATATGTGGAAAGAGTTGGCACTTTTTGAATTGATCCACTCTTAATAGTCATGTACCCGAGGGACACGTTTACGTTGCTTAGTTAAAGGGATGCATTATCAGCTTTTAGGTGATAACTAGCCCTAATAACTAACTTGATGTTGTTAACATTCCTAAAAGGAAGTTAGACCCGTCAAAGTAAACAACTAGAAAGAGTTTCTCGAAACGGTACTTTCTAATCAGATAAATCCTTTCGAATTCAGACATTTGTTGTTTCGTTAATTCGTGGGTCAATTCTGAGTCGAGCTCGTACGAGATAAGACTTTTTTGACATCATATTTTAATCACTTTCTTTTTCTCCCCCTCAAAAATAGCATATCAAATGTTGTTTTTGTAAACGATTTTGATTAAAATATGCCTTTTTGAGTCTTATGGGGAGAGATCAACAGGATTTGAAGATTTAAGAACGATGTTTTGGTTCAAGTACTCCCCCTAAACAAGTGATTACTTATTGAGGTGTAATACTTGTCTTTTGAGCAGATTTGAAAAATACTGAAAGGTTTGATTAAATCTACTCAAAAGTAAGAAGCTTTCGCTCCTTATATTAGGATTGTGGCACTGAAGCGTACCACAGGGTCCTTTCATTACAAAGTGCGGGTTGTACACTGTTATGTGTGCACAAGCCTTAATAATTACAAATCAAACAATATTATGAACATATTGAAAGTTTTGTACCAGAAGTATGGGAGCTGAGCTAAGCATCGAAGACTGTGAAGTTTGGATCAGGTCGGCAAAATGTCAGGACCGGAAACGATGGACGAACACCGATATAGCTTTCCAACCTTCTGATCTGTTGTCGTCGATATAGCCTTTCTTCAATCGTATGAACAAAGTTTCTGATCATTCGGCGTCCATTAGCTTTCCACCTCGTTGGTCTTCCCTCTTTCAGCCTCTTCTTTTCATCCTCCAACCTTTCTGCTAACCCATTACGAACTCGTTGAAGTGTGACATCACAAAACTTAGGAATCTCATCGAACCGCATGAAATGAATATTGTTTTTGCTGTTGAGGTATGTGATTCCAAATGCCGGTTGTTGTACGAGAGTGTATTGTGACATCCCAGTGATTTCAGGAATCAGGAGTTGTGGTGCAGTAAGGTTGATGGTGTTCTGATAACTTTCTACTCCCAGCTGAAGATCTTCCACCCGTTCTTGAACAATTAACCGTCTGATGTGAAGTAGGAGAGATGCGATGAAGTTGTACTGTGTGTCTTGTTCAAAGTTGAGCAGCTTTCCTTGAACTTTCAGTAGATATATATCTTCAATGTCGTTCAGGTTCAAATCAGGGAAGTCTGCTTCACAAAACTTGTACTTCTTCTCGTCTGTTCTCTTGACGATTATTTCTTTCATGAAGGCGTAGTTGAATTTCTTCTCTTCTACGATCTCCAGTATGGCAACGATACGAAGCAGTTGCTTCATATTCTCACTGGACTTGAGATGTAGTCGGTGAGTGTAGCCAAGCTTTCGTTTTTTCCGGCCAGTGTTGAATGCCTAGAAGAGCGTCCCTGTTGTATTGAATAACTGTTTTGCAGTAGATTGGTGCGTGCTCTTCAATGTCTGGCAATTCATATCGGGCGGCTGGAATTGAAAGTGTAAGTGAGGATGCATATCGTTCTTTGGAGGTCTCGTGAGCATGCTGAAGGTATTGGTAGTCATTGTTAAAGAAGCGTCTGTAGGGGATCTTAGGTTTTTCAGGAAACCCAAGTAGAGGTAGTGGTTTTGTCCAGTCAGTGAAGTAAGGTTTCTTTGTTTCAGTATCGACATTCGATTCAGGGTTAAGCCAGTCGAACGAGCCAGATAAAGCACAGGCTATGTTCTCCATGTGGTAGTCAAGTTCCACCTTGTGCCCTGATCTCTTCTTGAGAAAATCCATGGCTTCACGATTGATCCGCTTCAGCTCAGTCTTTGACAACCTTTCAACTTGTAGACCTGACATAATACTCTGAGTCATCTGCAAAGTATTACCCGGTAATGGTTCGTCGGTCTCAAGCGGTGGTTGTGCTTTGATCATTGTTGTCAGCCAATCAGAGTCACGAGCTTCGTCCACATTTAGCCAAGAGAATTGAGTAGTCTTTTTCTTCTGCTTCTTTGACTTTGATGACTTCTTCTTCTCTTTTGGAGACGATGGACCGGTTTGAAATTCAGGAATTTCTGATTCGGGTATTGCTGTTTCTGGTTCTTCCTGAGTATCAAACGGTTGAAGTGTGAATGGTGCCTCTGATTGTGTTGGTCTGCCGGATCCAGGAGCTCTTTGTATAGAAGGAGGAACCTTAGAAGTCTTGTAGGGGCTGCTTTGATGAAGATGGTGCTTCTGACTTCTTTGACTTCTTGATTTTCGGATCTGAGTCAGGATCATCATCTTTTCTTTGTCGTTTGTGTTTACCGGCAGCTTCCTTGCAAGATTCTTTTGAGGCAATGGTTTGAAGTGCCTCGAACATCGTCGATTCTTCAGGTGTCTTATTCTCCTTGTTTCTTAGCCTGACAGCTAACAGTGTTTGTATTTGTTCAGTAGATAGATCTTCCGGTGGTGGAGGATCCCTGTTAGTGCGAAGGTAAAATGGAGTTAACTCAAGCATTCTTTCAATGTTGTGCTTGATCCTGGTATTCAACTTAGGTCGAATCGGCTCAATAAGCGCAGACACAGCCGGTTCAGCTATTGCAGCGAGATTGTCGTTGAGATATTCAGAAGTGTACTCCATGATCATCCCATCCATGTCGGCATGTAGAGCTTTGTTGACAAGTTCACTCGCATCCTGAAGATCTTTGACTTGTGAAGTCAAAGTTTTGACCTGTTGTGAGAGCAGTTGTACTTGGTCATGAAGATCTCCAGTTGGCTGTTGCGTCTCCTTCTTTTTCTTCTTTGCTAAATCAAGAGCTTTCTTGATCCGCTTTGATGCTGTCAAAGCTGCTTTGCCTCCCTTTTTCTTCTTGTCTGATTTGTCTTTGGGTGTTTTCTTTGCTGGTGGTGGTGGTGAGTGATGTGATGATGAAGATGAAGATGACTTGTGCTCGTGTTCTGATGGAGGAGGTGAGGGATCCCTTGGAGGTGTTTCTTTTGGAGTCGGGGGATTCTTTGAAGATGAGTGCGGAGGACTGTTGATGAGTTCATCAGTGTCGAAGTGTTCTTCGTCTTGATCGAGTCCACGAAGCAATCTATCCGTCTCTTCTTTAGCTTTCCTCTGTATTTCCTCCTTCTTCTTAAGTTCGTCTTCAAACTGAACTTGAGCAACGAATTCTGGAGTGATGAGCTCAGTTTGTTCTTTTTCAACATCTTCCTGTGTAGCTTCCGTCATTATTGTGTCATGTTGTACGGTTTCGGTTTGTGGAGCTACAGTGCTGCTTGAGCCAACCTCGAGTTCTTGAAGATTGAACGGTGTCTGATGAGGTTGTGGATGTTGAAGACTTAGAAGCGTAGCTTCCCTGAGGTCTTTCTCCTCCTGCTTCTTTTCAGCCCTGGTGTCGACGATGATACTTTTGAGTTTCCGCTTGTCAACCAGTGGCTCTGCAGTTGGTTCATCTTCTGCTTCTTCATCATGTGCAGCATCACTTGGTTCATTGATGGCAATTCCCGTGCCTTTTCTTTGTTCTTTCTCTGCAGTTTCCTTGCTCAATTGTTTAGTCAGTGCAAGCCCTGGAAACTCTTCTTCTTCATCAAGTTTTTCTTCTTGGTCATCTGGAGCCCTTGACCTTCTTATATAGTCTGCTTCGTCATCAGATTCGGTGCCGAACTCAGAGTCGGTTTCCGTTTCGGATGATGAAGCTGACGGTTCATCCCGAGGAATCAGCTTGGGTGCAGCTTTCCTTTTTGGTCTGGTGGGTGGCTTTTGAGCAGGCTTTGGTTGTTTGGAGGTTGTAGTACTGCTCGAGCTACCAGATTTGGCACCCCTTCTGCTTCGAGTACGAACAATAGAAGCTGGTTCATCTTCTTTCTCCGTGACACCAACTTTCTCTTCCCTGAATGCTTTGTCGTAGATCTTGAAATTCTGAGTCTTTCTGATCTCATCATCCAAGAAGTGATCTGGAATTCTCATGCCTTTGGTTCTTGGAGTAAACTTAATAGATTTGACAAAGGAGATCTTTGGATCTTCATTCATTGCTTCTCTTGGTTCAGTCCTGTCTAGCAACCTCTTGAGGAATTCTGGTGTCTTCTCAATCAAGTATGCTATAAGTAGTTTGGTGAATCTGATGAAGGGTATCACTGTTCTATCACGATCCGTGTGAATGTGATGAAGCAGATCCCTCATTATTGGTGCTGCAAAGTTGATCGGAGTCATAGTCATCATTCCCCAAAATACTTGCATGTGTTCCAGCCTCGGATGCTCATGACCACTCCTTCTTCCTGAAATGGATCTGACAATCAGCATGTAGAAGGTTCTCCATGGTTGAGGCAGATATTTGACATTGAACTTTGACAGGAGTGTGAGTGATTCATTGTCAGGAATGTCATATCCAAGATCAATGAAGTAGTCCAGGATTTCCAGTTCAGACAGCATGGGATGATATTCATCATAAGTTGGTAGCATGAGTGCTGCACGAAGAGTATCGTAATCAATGTTGTATTCTTTGCGTTCCAGCTTGACAGTGAAAGATCTGTCGTCCAAGTTGGCCTTAGCAGAATGCCAGAACTGATGGATGTAGAAGGTTGGTACTGATGCTGATTTGGTGAGCAGTGGCTTGCATGGATGAGCCAGAAGAATATTCTTGACAATCTTGCATGTGTCATCTGGTATGCTCAGTTTGTTGAAGTCGATGCGAAGATTGTTCTGGTCAAACTTGACGTTGTAGTCTGAAGGGAGGAATTCACCAAGTGTAAGTAGTGGGAGGTTCTGTTGTTGTGGAGCTGATTCAGATTGTTGAGCCATTTGTGTTCTGAAAGTGTCATGTCATGAAATCAAACATCCAGATATGTTAGTCATTAGTCCGAGTTCACGTTTGATATTCAAAGACATATTTGATGCAATCATGGTTCAGTTAATTAACGTGTGATTAGTGACGGTATTATTATTTAACATGTAACATAGATGATTACAGCACATAAGTTATATGGTGACATGTTAATTAACACTACACAATCACAAGTAAACTAACGTTCTCACAATATACATATACATGAGAATTCATTCATGATACAAGTTTTCGAAATTTTACAAACATATGAATACTCAATAAGTATGATGTACATGATCTCGATAATATGTCCAACAAAGTTTTCGAAAGCTATCACAAACAAAGATCTCGAAAGTTTTGTGGACAAAAAGATTTCGAAAAATTTCCAAGGAAAGATTTCGAAAAAGTTACTGTTCACAAAAGATTTCGATAACTTCATAGTAAAAGATTTCGAAAAACTTCTATTCACATTTTCTCGATAATGTCTGAAGAGATCTCGAAATTATGTTTTCTCGAAAACTTTAATGAGATATTTCGAAATCTTCCAAGATTTTCTCGAAAGAGAAAAGATCTCGAAAATTTTGAAAGATCTCGAAAAAGTTTTTGAGAAAAGATTTCGAAAAATTTTCTCAAAAAATTTTCTCGAAAAATTCTTATACAAGAATTTTTCGAAATCTTTGAAGTCGTACGTTTTTGTGAAAATTTCTTGTATCTATTGAATGAAGCCTGTATTTAGATTGATAAACAATAGTTAGAATCACAAATAGGCAACACATAAAAGTTTTCGAAAGATAACGAGACTTAGGATTTATCTAGATCATGTTTAAAGAGAAACCATGATGTGAAAACACTCAATAACATCAATTAACACTTATTAGAACACATCTTGACAGTTTAATTAGGCTTAAGAACACACAAACGAAAAACCCTAATTTTGAACATGAACCCTAATTATCTAGAACATGCAATTGGATGTTTTGGTACAATTAACAGGCATAGACATGTAATAGACACCCAAAAAAACAAATCCCACCAATAATATCAACAAAAACATCATCCAAACATAAAAACCCAATTCGACTTAAACCCTAGTTTTCAAAATCAATCCTAACGTGTAAACTGTTGTGATTAGGTAATAGGGACATGATTATAAGACGTTTAAAGATAAAAGCCCTATGATTTCTAAACCTAAAACACATTTATACGCAAAGGATGAAATTATCGAAAACCCTAGTTCTTAGAATCCAAATTACACAAAATCTAGCCATCTAAAATCTAATTGTTTGAAAACCATATCTTAGAATAAGCTAACAAACGTGAATTCACTTACAGTTTTGTGATAAAGAATGTAGATTTGGATAAAGGATTTGAGCCGTGAGATGTAAGGGGGGTGTTTGTTTTTGGATTTTTGAATTTGTGAGAAAAAAACGGGGGGTGTTTGTTTTGTATAAACTTTTTGAAAGTTTTTAGCACATTGGCAAACTTGGTCCCAAGACTACAAGTAAACCATATAACTAGTCCTAATGAGTATATTTAACGGATATGGGTAATGACAGTTAATGGTAAACTAATAAAGAAGTAAAAATGAAAAAGAAATGATATGAGATAACCTTTAACGTTCCACCATTGCAAAGAAACATCATAACAATAAAGAAATATGCAAGTACACATGTTTGCACAAGATTTTGAAATTTTGAAGAACATTTTCTCCCCCTCAACACTTGGTGTGAAAATATTGAAATTTTGATAAACCAAAGTGTTGACGAAGATTGTGTACGAGCATTTTTTAAAAAAAACATAAGAAATTGTACAATCTTTTTGGATTTTTTGATTTTTTGATTTTGTATTTTGTTTTTGTAAAATATTTACAAAAATAGTTTTGGTATTTGACTCGGTTAATTGTTTTCAAGAAAAGATTTAAGATCTTCCGGAGTCAAATACCGCATACCAATCCGGTGAACTAGCTCAGTAAACCTTCCCGGGGGTAGTGGTTTTGTGAACAAGTCTGCCAGTTGGTATTCTGTACCCACAAAATATAACTCAATTTCTTCTTCTTAAGTTCTTCTTCAAATTGAACTTGAGCAACGAATTCTGGAGTGATGAGCTCAGTTTGTTCTTTTTCAACATCTTCCTGTGTAGCTTCCGTCATTATTGTGTCATGTTGTATGGATTCGGTTTGTGGAGCTACAGTGCTGCTTGAGCCAGCCTCAAGTCCTTGAAGATTGAACGGTGTCTGATGAGATTGTGGATGTTGAAGACTTAGAAGCGTAGCTTCCCTGAGGTCTTTCTCCTCCTGCTTCTTTTCAGCCCTGGTGTTGACGATGATACTTTTGAGTTTCCGCTTGTCAACCAGTGGCTCTGCAGTTGGTTCATCTCCTGCTTCTTCATCATGTGCAACATCACTTGGTTCAATGATGGCAATTCCCGTGCCTTTTCTTTGTTCTTTCTCTGCAGTTTCCTTGCTCAATTGTTTAGTCAGTGCGAGCCCTGGAAACTCTTCTTCTTCATCAAGTTTTCCTTCTTGGTCATCTGGAGCCCTTGACCTTCTTATATAGTCTTCTTCGTCATCAGATTCGGTGCCGAACTCAGGGTCGGTTTCCGTTTCGGATGATGAAGCTGACGGTTCATCCCGAGGAATCTGCTTCGGTGCAGCTTTCCTTTTTGGTCTGGTGGGTGGCTTTTGAGCAGGCTT
>LBNU01028736.1:7567-34713 GCA_014162995.1 Artemisia annua | reverse complement strand
GACTGATGAACTTGTAGTCCCAAAAAGAACGTAAGTTCACCCATCATTGACATTTCAAAATTTTGTTTCATTAATCTGGCAAAAGCGTTTGAGTACTTTTTGTTTGTAGAGCCAAAAATAATGTCATCGACGTATATTTGCACAATTAAAATATCTTCCCCGTGTTTTTGAATAAACAAAGTTGGATCTAGTAAACCTTTAGTAAAAGAATTAGCAAGCAAGAAAGCAGTAAGTTTATCATACCACGCCCTGGGGGCTTGTTTGAGACCATAAAGAGTCTTCTTAAGTCTGTAGACATGATTTGGGTGCTCTGGGTCGACAAATCCCTCTGGCTGACTGACGTATACCTCCTCACGTAGTTGACCATTCAGAAATGCAGTTTTCACATCCATTTGATAAACGACCATGTTTTTGTGAGCAGCGTATGCTAAGAATATTCGAACAACTTCGAGTCTAGCCACTGGTGCAAAAGATTCCTCAAAGTCAATTCCTTCCTCTAGAGTATATCCTTTAGCTACCAAACGTGATTTGTTGCGAATAATATTGCCTTCTGCGTCCAACTTGTTTTTCCAAATCCATTTTAGCCCAATGACATAAAATCCATCCGGTCGTTCAACTAATTCCCAAACTTCAAGACGTTTGAATTGGTTGAATTCTTCTTGCATTGATTCAATCCAGTTGTCGTAAGTGAGAGCTTCTTTAATGTTTTTCGGTTCTTCATGACAAACTATTAGAGCATAAATGCAATGTTCGGCATCGGAATGAAGTTTTTGTCTAGTCATAACTGGAGCTTTTGGATGACCAATAATGTTGACAATTGGATGGTCACGAGTCCAATGATGTGTTGAAGGGTGAGGGTTATGAAACTGCTGCATATCAGTTGATTCCAAATTGCGTGTTGACGACTCAGCAATATCAGAAAGGTTCGGAGTCGGTGCAAACGGATTGAAGAACGCATTTGGATCATATTTTGCAGGTTCGGGTACTTGTTGTTGGTTCAGATCTTCAGTTGGGTTGTCGGTGTTGGAAGCGGTTTGTTCTTCTATTGTTGGTGATTCAGTCGGGGGTGCATCGGGTGTTACTATTGTAGTTGTAGTAACCGTTGTATCAGGTACTTGAATATTATCAGGTTGAGCAGCGGAACTAGTGGATACATCTGGTGCACGTGTCTCAAATGAATCATCGAACAAAGGAGAAAACAATGTTTCCAATTCTCGACGAGTTAGTGACAACGGTTCAGCTGAAGAATCTGGAAAGTTTAGACGGTTGGTTGCGGGTCCTAAGCTGTTTTGCTCAGAAGCCATTTCTGTGAGCTCATCGAAATTAGCATGGATAGTCTCCTGAATCTCTCTAGTACGACGGTTGTAGATTCTAAAACCTTTGGAGTTTTCACAATATCCAATGAAGATACCGACGTCAGCCTTTGCCTTAAGCTTTCCAAGATCATCACGATCATTATTCGGATAACAAAGAGATCCAAATACATGAAAGTGTTGTATGTTGGGCTTTCGTTTGTGAACAATTTCATACGGTGTGACTTTGTGACGTTTATTGATCATACAACGATTTTGGGTGTAACATGCGGTAGAGACGGCTTCTGCCCAAAGATAATCTGGTAATTGAGCATTAATGAGCATCGTTCGTGCGGCTTCCACTAACGTCCTGTTGCGTCTTTCGACCACTCCATTTTGTTCGGGAGTCCGTGCAATTGATGTTTGATGTTCAATTCCAACTTTCTCAAAGTATGCACGAAGAGTTTGATTCTTGAATTCAGTTCCATTATCTGTTCTTACAATTCTTACTGTGTTGCGAAGTTGAACCTGAATTTTCGTGAGAAAGGTGATTATCATTGATGGAGCTTGATCTTTGCTTCGAAGAAAGTAGACCCAAGTCCATTTGGAGAAGTCATCGACTATCACAAGTATGTATCGTTTCCCATTAATCGTTTGTACTCGCATTGGTCCACATAAATCCATATGAAGAAGTTGAAGAACATGATCAGTGCTCGGTTCTGGTTTGGTGGTGAGGTGTGCACGTTTGCTCTTTCCTTGTTCACAAGCGGGACATAGGTGATCTTTTGCATATCGGAACCTTGGAAGACCGTCAACTAGTTTATGGCGAGCAAGATCAGTCATAGTTCGGAAGTTGAGATGTGACATGCGTTGGTGCCATAACCAGGATTTTGTCGATTCAGCCTTTGAAAGTAGACAAATGGGAGAGGAAGCGGTCATGTCGGACATTGAAATTGTATAAAGACTGTTTCCACGTGTGCCGGACATGAGATCATTTCCTTGTAGATCACGAACAAAGCATGTTTTCTCCCTGAATGCAACTTCCAGATCACCATCACAAAATTGACCAACTGAAAATAGATTGTGACCAAGGCCTTCAACATAATAAACACGACTAATTTCGATATTCCCACTGACATAGTCCCCATAGCCCATAATTGCAGCGAAATGATCATTCCCGAATCTGACAGTACCAATGAACTTTGAGACAAAGTTTCTTAACAGTTTGAGATTGCCTGTCATGTGTCGGGAGCATCCGCTATCAACAATCCAGAGAACAATTTGCACCACCTGCATCACATGAAAGAGACGACGATGGTACAATGGTAAGGGTGGAACCCGAAGAAGTTGTGGGTTCCGTTGGGTTAGAAGCACACATGTTAACAATTTTAGGAATCCATTTAAAGTTATGTGTCCTTTGTAACCAACGTTGCCAATTCCAACTAGATTTAGCCTTCTTTATATCAAATTCAGTGACAGTTGGCATGATCCTAGAGGTATTGTTCGCAACTACTGGGTTGACTATATCATTCTTAGAAACTACACAAGGCATAAGTCCTAGCACAGATTTAGAAGCATTAGTGGGCCTAGATTTTCTGCCTAATGTACGTTTCTTAAGACGAGATAAAAGAGAATTTGCAACACATTTAGAATGATCACCAGATAACATACTCTTACGACAAAACACACATGAAGCATCAACTTTTAAAACATTCAAAGGTTCATCATTCGTTACACATAGATTAGAATTACAATTTGCCAAATCAGTATCTAAATCTAGTGCAGGATGAGTCTTATTCAAAGTCCTAGGGTGTTCTTCTACTTCAGAGGCTTCTAGTGTCTCTCTTCTACGTTGCAAAATCCTATTCTTCCTTTTCATTCGTTTATGCTTGGATCTGCTAACGCTATGAGTGGCAACTATTCCTGTAGAAGTGGAAGGATCCAAATTAGACTTCTTAGTGTGTTGTGCTATATTTGTTATGTCTAATGAGTACATTCCTGGAGCAATTACATTAGTGTTGACAGATTTTCCTTTTTCAAGCTTACGTATTTTCTCTTTCAACTCAATGATAATGTGCATTTTATCTTGAATTTCACTGTCGAGTTTTCGGTTAGAATAAAAATATTCATCACGACTCTTTTGCCAAAAATCTGTAACTTCTTGCAATTCTGCAATTTCCTTTTCATATTTCGAGATTTTACTTTTAAGTTCCTCGTTTTCGTTTTGAAAAGTTGTGGAAGTTTTAAGACTTTGTAATTCCAGTTCGAAATCAAGACTTTGGTTTTGACACCATTCAAGCTTTTTGTTGAGTTGAGAAATCTCATTTGAAAGTTTGTTTTGCACATCATCATTGTGTTTTCGGAGATTAACGTTTTCATCTTTTAATGTCTCAATTAGTTTAGACAACAACTCAACATCATCACAGTGATCATCAACAAGCATAGAAGTACCAGATTCATAAAGAGAATTCATAATCACAGAAATTATATCAGCACTAAGAACATGTTCCAAGAGTCGATCAACATCTTTTTGTAAAAATTGATTTTGACGTTTTTGATTTAAAATTGCTTGTTCAGTTTCTTGAAACACATTTAAGATGGTTTTGACTTCCTTGTTAAGTTCCTGTTCCCATCTTTTAACATATGAATGCAAACGTTGAAGACTTGGAGTAAATTGAGTTTGTAACATTTCCCTTCTTTCTTTCGCAACAGGAGAAAGAAAGTTGGCAACAGTGAGTTCAAAATTCTTTTCGACAGCATATTCCAATGTTTGGATCTCAGTTGTGAAATATTTATAGTACTGAAAGAAAGTAGAATCAGTTAACATGCTTAGTTTGTTTTGTAATTCGTTGTTTTTCTGAAGTGTTGTCTCTAAGCATGTTTCCTTATCTGCTTTTGCTTTGAAAAAATTGAGTTGTGTTTTACAATGCTCAAGTTCTCTTGTTAATGCAACGTTTTTGTCTCTCAACTTTGCATTCAGTGCTTGACACTGAATATTTTGATTTTGGCTGGTCATAAGTAACATTCTCCATTCTGCATCTGAATCAGACAAGAGCTCATGGTGTTCAAGTTGATCATTGTTATCTTGAGCAGTTGATATAATTGTTTCATCAAATGTAACAAATGGGTTTATTGGATTATCATCAAATAACTCCACTGTGGACATTTGATCAGTTATATGAGTAGATAACATAGAATCAGATTGAACAGCTTGTGCAATGTCTGAGATAGAGTTAGACGGAGAACCACTGTCATGTATCAGGCAATCATATGCTTGATACAGAGCATCAGTGTCATAGATTGCACTGGAATCACTTACCTGGAGTTCATGTGTGTCAGCCATTAAGATCATATCAACAGTTCCATGTGAGTTATCAATGACAGGAGAGGAAATGTTAGACATTCCTGTTGATTTTCCAGATGTCGTTTCCACATGAGTAGTATCATCTTCAAGCTTAACCAAATTTGTCAGTCGCAATTCGAGATGGCTTTGAAGAGTGATTTGTGGAGCAGGGAGGATACTTTTCATGAACTTCTTATGGAGACAAGACTGTAGAAGCTGATTCATTCGTAGGTCATTGTGTGATAGATGCATGATTTCAAGATGTTTCCACATTTCATGAGCACAGGTTGCAAAATCCAAGTTATAGTAGATGGAATTTGGAAGACCTAGAGTGATGTACCAACTTGCTTGGTAGTCAGCTGCATGTTGTTCTTTGTCATGGCCAGTCAAGGTGTCTTTGGTTTGTAGTTCAATGAAGCCTGTTGAGTCAGCAATGAATTTCATTTGATATTGTCCTTGAAGAATGGATTTCAGTATGAAAACAGCTTGTGGACGAACAACAACCCATTGTAAGAATCGTCGTTTCCAGGTAGTGTAGTTTCCATTAATCAACATAGGAGGATATGATTCATTACCAAATTGTAGNTGTTGAGTCAGCAATGAATTTCATTTGATATGGTCCTTGAAGAATGGATTTCAGTATGAAAACAGCTTGTGGACGAACAACAACCCATTGTAAGAATCGTCGTTTCCAGGTAGTGTAGTTTCCATTAATCAACATAGGAGGATATGATTCATTACCAAATTGTAGTACATGACGAGGGTCGGTACTGTGACGTGGAGTGTAAGGAGAGTTAGAGTATGGTAGGTAAGACATGATGAAATATTTGTGTGAAAATGGATCTTGTAGAAGGTATAAGTGTTTTGCCAATTTTCGAAAACTATCCCAAGTATGTTTCCAAAGCTTAAAATGTTGAATATCTCGGAAAACAGTCAAAGTACCAAAGATTTCGAAAAAAGCAAAAGATTTCGAAAAAAAATTCAAAATTTCTCGAAAAACAGATTTATCGAGAAAATTTTAACAAAGTTTCGAGAAATTTTACTGTAACAGGAATTAGTAAAGTTCTCGAAAATTATGAAAGGATTTCGAAAGTTTTCCAAGGATCTCGAAAATCAAAAGATTTCGATAAGCCAGAAAAGATCTCGAAAGTTCAAAATTTTCGAAAAAAATTCCACAAATTTTTGAGATTATACAATATCGAAAATATCCAACAAGTCGAAGTGTTTTCTTTCTTATACAAGAGAGAAAAGCACTGAGTAACCAACGAAAACACTTAAGGAGCAGTCACAAAAGATCTCGAAAGTTAGGGTTTAAGGATTTCGAAAAAAGTACACTTTTTGGCAGATTTTTGTTTTTGATAAAAGCAATCCAAAAAAACGTTTTTATTCCAAGATTCTTGTACAACTAGCTTTAAAATGATGAAATCTTAAAGAAAGTTGCAAACTTGAACTACTTTTTGAAAATTTGAAAGTTCTCGAAAAATGGTACAACTTTAGAATCGTTCGAATTTTTTTCAAAAAATTTGATATTTTGTTGATTGTTTAGGTTTGTAACACAAGTTTGATAACAAATATGTGATAGAAACATGAAACAAACAAGAAAGTAGCAAGCTTTTTGAAAAAAATAACGAATAAAAAGTAATTTTTGGGACGTTAAAACCAAAAACAAAAAACTACACCTTCTTTTGGCTCTGATACCACTTGTTAGGTCACCATAATGTAAACACAAGTATAGATTTGATAGAAATGAGATGAGAAATAGAGTTTGGTTGATTAGATCAAATATGAAGAATAAAAGTGCAAGAGTTTCACTATTGAAATAACCAACAAGAGAGAATGGATANGTTTCCACATTTCATGAGCACATGTTGCAAAATCAAAGTTAGAGTAGATGGAATTTGGAAGACCTAGAGTGATGTACCAACTTGCTTGGTAGTCAGCTGCATGTTGGTCTTTGTCATGGCCAGTCAAGGTGTCTTTGGTTTGTAGTTCAATGAAGCCTGTTGAGTCAGCAATGAATTTCATTTGATATTGTCCTTGAAGAATGGATTTCAGTATGAAATCAGCTTGTGGACGAACAGCAACCCATTGTAAGAATCGTCGTTTCCAGGTAGTGTAGTTTCCATTAATCAACATAGGAGGATATGATTCATTACCAAATTGTAGTACATGACGAGGGTCGGTACTGTGACGTGGAGTGTAAGGAGAGTTAGAGTATGGTAGGTAAGACATGATGAAATACTTGTGTGAAAATGGATCTTGTAGAAGGTATAAGTGTTTTGCCAATTTTCAAAAACTATCCCAAGTATGTTTCCAAAGCTTAAAATGTTGAATATCTCGGAAAATAGTCAAAGTACCAAAGATTTTGAAAAAAGCAAAAGATTTCAAAAAAAAATTCAAAATTTCTCGAAAAACAGATTTATCGAGAAAATTTTAACAAAGTTTCGAGAAATTTTACTGTAACAGGAATTAGTAAAGTTCTCGAAAATTATGAAAGGATTTCGAAAGTTTTCCAAGGATCTCGAAAATCAAAAGATTTCGATAAGCCAGAAAAGATCTCGAAAGTTCAAAATTTTCGAAAAAATTTCCACAAATTTTCGATATTATACAATATCGAAAATATCCAACAAGTCGAAGTGTTTTCTTTCTTATACAAGAGAGAAAAGCACTGAGTAACCAACGAAAACACTTAAGGAGCAGTCACAAAAGATCTCGAAAGTTAGGGTTTAAGGATTTCGAAAAAAGTACACTTTTTGGCAGATTTTTGTTTTTGATAAAAGCAATCCAAAAAAACGTTTTTATTCCAAGATTCTTGTACAACTAGCTTTAAAATGATGAAATCTTAAAGAAAGTTGCAAACTTGAACCACTTTTTGAAAATTTGAAAGTTCTCGAAAAATGGTACAACTTTAGAATCGTACGAATTTTTTTCAAAAAATTTGATATTTTGTTGATTGTTTAGGTTTGTAACACAAGTTTGATAACAAATATGTGATAGAAACATGAAACAAACAAGAAAGTAGCAAGCTTTTTGAAAAAAAAATAACGAATAAAAAGTAATTTTTGGGACGTTAAAACCAAAAACAAAAAACAACACCTTCTTTTGGCTCTGATACCACTTGTTAGGTCACCATAATGTAAACATAAGTATAGATTTGATAGAAATGAGATAAGAAATAGAGTTTGGTTGATTAGATCAAATATGAAGAATAAAAGTGCAAGAGTTTCACTATGTATTGAAATAACCAACAAGAGAGAATGGATACATGAGGTCCTATTTATAGGAGAGGAGCTAGGGCAACACTCCCTCTCTCCTTCCTTTACTAAACGAATGGGCTTGGAGCCCATTGGACACGTTTGGACTCTTATCATGTTACATGACTCTCTTAAATAACTTAAATAAACTAGCAACCTATTACAAGTGTTGAAACAACCGAGACTTGACTAAAATAAAGAAAACTTAGGTTCTAACAACATGACTTGGGCTCTTATGGTGTCGAGAGCTTGATCGATGTCACACATGATGTCCCTGCTTATAGTGTTAGCAGAACAAAGTAATCCGATGAACTCCATTGCTTCACCGAATTGTGTATTCAGTTGTTCCATCATGGCTCCCATCTCTAGGTGTTCCATCACAAGTTGTTCTATCTCAGCTGACATGACTTCCACTTGTTCATTAGGGATGTTGTTTACCAGGGTGGCTATGGCGTCTAACCTGTCCTCATGTCTTACTAACCTAGCTGCCAAGAGTGGTATGGTGCGGTGGATGGGTTCTCCAGTGACCGGAAGGATCCTGGAAGCAGCAACTGATGAACCTTCCCCAAGTTCCTTGTTAGTGGGGGTACCCTCTTGAGATCTCCAATACTTAAGGATCGGTAGTAGAAATGACCATTTGCGAGCATTGACTCGCTTACGAGCCCTACTGTGATGGTTGGTTCGTGCATGATAATAAGGATCTGAGGAGGTAGGACGAATCTGGTAAGTCCTTTGTCGGTAAGGCAGAGGAGCACTGCGGGTGATCACAGGTGATGGACTGTTGAATGTCACTGGTATTTTAGTAGTCTGCTGATAAAATATACTAGGTAGTATCACTGGTTCTGCAGATGGAGCAATTTCCTTTTTCCATTCAGTATCATCACAGATGTCTTTTTCTTCAGCATATGAAGGAACTTTTCCAGCAGTGGCTGGTTCATAAGGCTGGAATGGAGGAGTTTGCCTACTGCGTCTGATTGGACCAGATGATGCTTGAGGTGAAGTCTCAGAGTTAAGGGATTGCTGACTTTCCTTATTTTTGTCCGTTGTAGGTGACACAGACATAGGAGTTGGAGCAGGAGTTGGTACAATGGGTGTAGAGCTCTCAGTTTCCGAATCCGATAACAAAACAATGAAGATGGGTTTTGAAGACATGTTACTGTAATAATCCATATTAGTAAACATAGTTATTAGCATAATCATAACAAGTAAGCATATATCAAGTTATATATAAGAATGAGAAGCAACATTTCTACCGGATGTTGGAATGTAGGCACGGAGGGCGTGAAGTGGTATTTTGTAAAAATGGTCCGTTTAAAGTATGGTTATAGTCCAATGTTTTAAAAAAAAACATCTGGTTCTCTAAAACCGTGGCTCTGAATACCAATCTGTAACACCCCCAAAAGTTGTCAATAACAGCGGAAGACTTAATAAATGACAGCGGAAGACTTTCGGGGTATTACTTCAAGGATCTTTGTCACAATCATAGTAAACGACACAAAGTGACGTATTAAAGTTTAATTTATTTCAAAATACCAAATATTCGAAGTACATGACCTTTCATAAGTTAAGAACATGATTTATTCTGAAAGAAAATAAGTAGTTTATTATAGTCCATGCTATGTTTATGCCCACTCCGTGCCTTCAAGATCCGTCATGTTAATTACCTGAGATAAACATGCTAAAGTCAACATAAAGTTGAGTGATATTCATAGGTTTNNNNATAAGCCTACGTTACTTATTTAGTTTTATAAAAACTTGGTTTGGGTCGAGTAGAAAGGGGTCGGGCAAACAGCTTATACAAGCTTATAGGTTCGAATAAAAGTGTTTCCCAATTGTTTACCAAGGTGTTAATGAGGTCGAGTTATAAAACATATAGGTCATGTGTCGAAATAAAGTTTTACGAGGCCAAATGAAAACGTCCAATTTAAATATGAAAATGTTAAAAGACTTAGAAATAATTCTAAGTGTTTTGGTATAATCGAATGGGTCTAGTAACTTACAAAACGTGTCGAAATAATTGGTTAAACGTCATATTCCTGTTCAAAACTTTATACATCTCGATTGTTAACGTTTTGAATAATTAGAATGTCAAATAAAATGTATGTGTCACGTTATTATATTTCGAATAAAAATGACAAAGTAAATGAGTAAAACTAAAATAACGAAATGAAATATAAAATGACAAGGGTCAATCCTCCTCACCTCACCACTTGGGGTGGGGAAATACACTCGTATGGATCAAGTTGGATCAAGTGGGGAACGTGGAGATGTTCACGACCTAGCAAGGTTCAAAACGAGCTAATTGGGTTCTCCTTGGATCACTTCTACGCCTCGTACGCCTAGTAAACTTTCTGTCTCAACTCGACACTAACACTTCATGTATTTTAGTTATTTGGTATTCTTATGTTTGTGTAACCAACTGAGATTGCATGGGGTTTCTTTATAGTGTATTTGGAGGGTGAGGATAAGTACAAGGGTCACATGAGCTTGTGTGTTGGCTCAAAACCATGGTGTGGCACCTTTTCTATACCCAATCGAGTACTAGCAACAAAAGGAATGTTTACTATACATTCCTGCTATTCTATAGTGTATCTTTGTCAGGTTAAGTCATATGTGAGCTTGGGTGGTGGCTAGAAGATCTTTGACACGTTTTTGTTTATCTTGGTCATGTGAGTTGGGGGCTTTACTTTGGGCAGTTGTAGTGTAGTAAACGAACGAGAAATTGTATAATCTTTAGCATTCCTAAATCTTTGCTAGGTTGTAAATCAAGTGATGTAAAAATGTTCCTAGGTTATATGTCGAAATCGCAAAATAACGAGGGTGTTTGTAGCCTAGTCGCGACTGGTACAAAGAAGAAAAGAAAAGAAAAATTATAAGGGGCGTTTGGGCTTTGGTTTCGTCTGGCCCAACAGAAAAAAAAAGAAAAGAAAATATAAAGGGCCCGTTTAGTTTAGCTGCTGGATTTTAAGGCGCAAAGGGTCACGGGGGCCCACGTAGTAAATTTCAAGGGTCGGGTTATGGTCCAATAATATTAGTGGGTAGTCTCGCGAATTTTCGTAGGCTCTGAGAATATATAAATATTGTACGGTGTTTAAACGAAATGTATATTTATAAAAATATAAACGTTTAAATATATTCGCGATAATTAGTCTATCTAGGTTTTGTGTGCAAGCATCGTTCCTAGGCAAATGATAAATCACAATTTACCGTTGTGATTTATATAATAAGTCATATATAATAAAAAAAAAATTGTCACTCGTAAAAATGGGGATTTAAAATAATGTAATAACTTATATATATTTACTAACCGTTTGGGAAATTACGAGAGGTTACACCGGCAGCGGCGCCAAACACTGATTCGCTGTTTAGTACAGTTTTAAATTTCAAGTATTTCCCGTTAGATAGATAAGTCACTTAAGGACGAATGACAATTAGATCTTCCGGACCTAATATTGTTTCATTAAGTTGTAATAGAACTTATATCAATTTAGATAAAGCGATCAAACCAGAGTAGTTGTGATCTTGTGGTTGTTTCTTCACATAGATTGAGATCTGTATTTTGGTTCTTGGTTAACTGATTAAGATCAGTTTGGTTGTACTTTGATTTTCTAAGATTAATAAAGTTTTGTGTGAGTTAAATTGTGTTTTATTACATGGTATCAGAGCAAGGCTTTAAAATCTTGCTCAAAAATCGATTTCTAAAACATTATTATTTTGTAAAAANAATGATGTTAGGCAACAGCTTCACACACAACCTAAAAGATAATGCAAGTTTCAGTTGATAGTCTAAGTCTGGTTTTATCACGATTATTAGTTATTTAGTTACGAACAAATCTCGTGTTTGTTTAAATGCTTAAAGTTTAAAAATAAAGTTATATACTTATATAACTTGTAAGTACAATGATCGATGATCGATGTAAAGTTATTATAAATAAATCAAAGTTTGTAGCCGATAAGTCGTAGTAATTTATAAAGGAACTGAAATACACATATCGTTAAAAGAAATAAATAATATATCGTTGTATCGTTTAATTATAGTTACGAATTTATATAATGTATTTATAAGTTAAATTTATATATTAAGTATGGGTTTATATATCTAAAATATTAATATTCTTTTTATAAAATAATATATACAGAAAATCCTTTAAGTTTTACCAAATTACACTTTTAAACCTAACGATATAGATTTTACACCGTTAGTCCAAAATTAATTATTGTTTCATTTTTGGTCCAAAAAGTATCACATTTAAATTTAATAACTCTATGTTTTATTATTAACAGTTTCTATCTCCAAAAATCCAGATTTGGCAGTTTCTACCTAAAGTTTGCAGTTTTGGCAGTTTTAGTCCTCGGTTATGAAAATTTTGCAAACTTAGTCCAAAAATTACCAAATTAAAAGTTTAACATTTTAAGTTTTTCTATAAGCTCAAAACATTCCAATTAACTTATTTTGACAGCTTATTTTCTTAAAAACAACTTATTTCATCTATTGGGCCTTAACGAGTTACTTACAAGGCCCAATAAGAAAATTTGATCCAATGGGCTTACGAAAGGTTTGGGAATGACTTGGGCTTAATTTTAGAGTATGAAAACACTAGAGTAGAGCTTATAGGACCAGCTTATCACAAAAGCTTATTGGGCTTTACATAAGCCTACGTTACTTATTTAGTTTTATAAAAACTTGGTTTGGGTCGAGTAGAAAGGGGTCGGGCAAACAGCTTATACAAGCTTATAGGTTTGAATAAAAGTGTTTCCCAATTGTTTACCAAGGTGTTAATGAGGTCGAGTTATAAAACATATAGGTCATGTGTCGAAATAAAGTTTTACGAGGCCAAATGAAAACGTCCAATTTAAATCTGAAAATGTTAAAAGACTTAGAAATAATTCTAAGTGTTTTGGTATAATCGAATGGGTCTAGTAACTTACAAAACGTGTCGAAATAATTGGTTAAACGTCATATTCCTGTTCAAAACTTTATACATCTCGATTGTTAACGTTTTGAATAATTAGAATGTCAAATAAAATGTATGTGTCACGTTATTATATTTCGAATAAAAATGACAAAGTAAATGAGTAAAACTAAAATAACGAAATGAAATATAAAATGACAAGGGTCAATCCTCCTCACCTCACCACTTGGGGTGGGGAAATACGCTCGTATGGATCAAGTTGGATCAAGTGGGGAACGTGGAGATGTTCACGACCTAGCAAGGTTCAAAACGAGCTAATTGGGTTCTCCTTGGATCACTTCTACGCCTCGTACGCCTAGTAAACTTTCTGTCTCAACTCGACACTAACACTTCACGTATTTTAGTTATTTGGTATTCTTATGTTTGTGTAACCAACTGAGATTGCATGGGGTTTCTTTATAGTGTATTTGGAGGGTGAGGATAAGTACAAGGGTCACATGAGCTTGTGTGTTGGCTCAAAACCATGGTGTGGCACCTTTTATATACCCAATCGAGTACTAGCAACAACGGGAATGTTTACTATACATTCCTGCTATTCTATAGTGTATCTTTGTCAGGTTAAGTCATATGTGAGCTTGGGTGGTGGCTAGAAGATCTTTGACACGTTTTTGTTTATCTTGGTCATGTGAGTTGGGGGCTTTACTTTGGGCAGTTGTAGTGTAGTAAACGAACGAGAAATTGTATAATCTTTAGCATTCCTAAATCTTTGCTAGGTTGTAAATCAAGTGATGTAAAAATGTTCCTAGGTTATATGTCGAAATCGCAAAATAACGAGGGTGTTTGTGGCCTAGTCGCGACTGGTACAAAGAAGAAAAGAAAAGAAAAATTATAAGGGGCGTTTGGGCTTTTAAGCCCTTTGGGCTTTGGTTTCGTTTGGCCCAACAGAAAAAAAAAAGAAAATAAAATATAAAGGGCCCGTTTAGTTTAGCTGCTGGATTTTAAGGCCCAAAGGGTCACGGGGGCCCACGTAGTAAATTTCAAGGGTCGGGTTATGGTCCAATAATATTAGTGGGTAGTCTCGAGAATTTTCGTAGGCTCTGGGAATATATAAATATTGTACGGTGTTTAAACGAAATGTATATTTATAAAAATATAAACGTTTAAATATATTCGCGATAATTAGTCTATCTAGGTTTTGTGTGCAAGCATCGTTCCTAGGCAAATGATAAATCACAATTTACCATTGTGATTTATATAATAAGTCATATATAATAAAAAAAAAATTTGTCACTCGTAAAAATGGGGATTTAAAATAATGTAATAACTTATATATATTTACTAACCGTTTGGGAAAATTACGAGAGGCTACACGGCAGCGGCGCCAAAAACTGATTCGCTGTTTAGTACAGTTTTAAATTTCAAGTATTTCCCGTTAGATAGATAAGTCACTTAAGGACGAATGACAATTAGATCTTCCGGACCTAATATTGTTTCATTAAGTTGTAATAGAACTTATATCAATTTAGATAAAGCGATCAAACCAGAGTAGTTGTGATCTTGTGGTTGTTTCTTCACATAGATTGAGATCTGTATTTTGGTTCTTGGTTAACTGATTAAGATCAGTTTGGTTGTACTTTGATTTTCTAAGATTAATAAAGTTTTGTGTGAGTTAAATTGTGTTTTATTACATGGTATCAGAGCAAGGCTTTAAAATCTTGCTCAAAAATCGATTTCTAAAACATTATTATTTTGTAAAAACTTGGGGAATTTCTAAAATTTGTTAATATCTTTCAATTATTGTGTTAGTTGATAGATATGTGTTTAATTGTTCAAATTTGAAAGATTTTATATAATGGCTCATTTTTTGAAAATTAAGGTTTGGGAACTTTTGGGGCTTTTACTCTTTAAAGGCTTCTTTTGTCGATTAAGTTGGTTTAATCGATAGATCTGGTGGTATTTTTGCATCTTGGAGTGGTTTTGGAAGAAACGCCTAATTTTGAATAATTAGGGTTTGGTGATTCTTGGATCTGGGCTATTGGTTCATTTTGGCATGCTATGAGACCCCTTCCTGTTACAATCGTTAGTTCCATATTGAGTATTTAAGGACACTATATTTATAATTCTACATGTTACATATTGCAATTTCATCCATACTTGTGAGTAGCTACCCCCTTATATATATATACATTGGTCATAATCTTACAAAAAGTGGCCAACAAGATATAAAACATAAAAAAGTCTAAAAATTAAAAACAAACTGTTGACATGTGTACCTCTTATTGCTTGAGTGGAGCATTGAACAAAATTTTTTGGATGCAAAATTCTTTTGATTATATTTGTAATCTAAAACTAGGTAGTGAGGTATTACCCACAAAATCAGTGGAAATATGTTTAAGTAATTACTACCTACGTTAAGATAACAAACTTTTTAACATTCAAAATTACATTAAGTTGTGAACATCTATTATTACAAAAACCAAAAACAAAAAAAAATAAATAAAATGATATATCAACAACAAATATACTAGTTCAAACTCACACGAAGTATATACACCAACGTATAAAAGAAACCAAAAATTTGTTTCTATGACCAATGCGGGACTACAAAGAGTTGTTTAGATATCTTAATCTGAAAATGGAGTTTGTAATGAAATTGTAGGATGTTACAAGCTGATTATTTTCTATGACTCTAAGAGGTTATTGTTTGTAATGTACCATTGCTCATAAGAACTAATTAAGTACATACTTCACGAATGCTAACCGTAACTCAAAGAGCATGAAACTGAAATGAGAAATCAATCTCTTTGACAGGCAGGAATTGGAGGTAGCTAACAAATCCACATTATTACATCCCAAAACTATAGGGTCCACATTACTAATAGAGTTTGTTCCAATATAATTCTTCATTTGTTAAAATGGATAGTCAATACTCTAACTTGTTTTGATCATTGCTATCCAGGGCCCTCTTTGAGGGTGTGCAAGGTGAGCGATTGCTCAGGGCCCCAAAATTTTAATGAGCCCCAAAATTTGTCTCGTTAATAATTATATGCATGTGTACAAATATTTTTCACAAAGAAAAGAAGTATTTAAATGAGAAAATGTGTTAAATGAGCATTATGTTAGACATTTAGATAACTAATTGCATTATATCTTATAAACGGTGACACTTCATATATAATATTACTTACTAAAAGGCATCATTATGTGATTTCGTACAGGGCCCTCAAAAAATTCATCATTTCATGGGACGGTCCTGTTGCTATCTTAAAGGCATTAAAAATATGCTTTACAAGTTTACATGTATACTCATTCAATTAAACACAACCAGCATATCAGCATTTCCTTACACGTACAAGGGCCAAATTAACGTGGTAGTGTGCATGGCTAGAGACAACAGTCGAAAGTACTACATGCAGTTTGACGAATTCTAGATAAATGAAAGTCTAGCATTTTTATGCGGTAGAAGTTTGAAAAAAGGCTTAAATTATTTGCTAAAGTTACCTAAAGTTACCTATTTCTGGTTCAAGACGTAGACTAATTACTAGTTACTCTTACTACGTACAAAATAGTTGTGCTGGTTTGTTTGGAATATATTAGACCCACGACGATAATGTAATGTCTACTGTTGGTTTCTTAAAAGTTACCTAACGAAGATATAATGAATTCTTAGTTAACACTTATGTTGATTCACTGCAATTCTTAGTTAACACTTATGTTGATTCACTGCACTATGTCAGCAAGCTCCTTTTAGGCGGAGAAAACTGTACAAATTAGCTTACTATATTTTCCGACATTAAGCTAAACGTCGAGTTCTTATCGAGGTAGAACCAACCTTTCACACGTGTATTTTCAAGACTAAAATACTAACCGGATCAAACTCGTATTTTCAGGAGTAAAACACTAACCGAAATCTCTATGATTGATGAACTCAAATAAGTACATTTTATTGTCATCATTTATCCAATTTAATTAACTTGTTTTACTTTATTATGTATGAGAATCGGTGCTTTAATGTTTACTTTAGTGATTCTCAGGTAAAAATTGGTAAAAGGTGAAACTTGGCGATTTTGGACTAATTACGGAGCAAAATGAGCAAGATGTCAAAAGTCTACTGAAACCCAGAAGATGCGCCGTATCTAACTCAACAGATACGCCGCAATATCATACTTAGATGAATTCGAAGACCATTGCCTGACTTTGAAGAATGCGCCGCATGGGATTCTACCATGTGCCGTATATGAAACTTTGGTCAAAGAAGAAGATCAAGCTCGTTCTACTCAGATACACCGCATCACACAATTGACATACGGCGTATCACTATCAAGACTTCATCAGAAACTATCCAAGACAACTGAAGGACATGCGCCGCATAAAGATTCAAGTTATGCCACATCTAAAGGCGGTGTACGAATATTCCAGAATATAATAAGCTTGGACCCCACGCGAAGTTAAGTCAATGCGCCGCATCTGATCATTACATGCGCCGCGTCGAACCCTCAGACAGAAACTATAAATACCCCAAGACCTAGACGAATTTAGTGTGCACCATAACCCTAAGGAGGCGAATTCAGACGAACAAGCAACACAAGACACACCCCAAACGAAGATCTTAGAGCTGTAAGAAGGTCCTGCATGTACTTAATTCATTAAGTAGTTTTGTTTTATTGTAATAGTAAGCTTTAATTCATCAGGATTGATGGCCGGTAGTTTGTGAGTATGCAAAATCAAATGCCTGCCTTAAAATTGCTTTCCCATCAATTAAAGTTTATATGTTTGATGTCTTTGGTGAATTTATGTTAGTGCATTGATTACCTCTGTGTCTAGCTGAGCACTGCTTGGGCTGCCATACCCCTTCCTCGCCTATTTAATCCGATGTCTTTGGATAAGTAGGATATTCATAAGTAATCATTAAGGGTTTACTCACCGATATAATGAAACCAACGAGTACAGATTAATTATATACACTTCATATAAAACTAGGAATAAAACAAGTGACAAGCTGCTTAATTATCAGGACAGGTCTTCTTATTGTCTCTATTATCTATCTGTGTACGTGTATGCTATTCGCTGATTTGTTCTCATTAGTATTTATTGTTTAATTAAATAACCAAACTGTGCCAGTCTCTCAGGCTGAACCCCCTTTCGTTAGATTAGACTGTAAAACTAACATAGATATTAAAATACTGAGTAGGATAACTAAATAATACGTTCCACTCTTAGTGATCGACACTCTACTTACCATTATATACAAATTGACCGGGTACACTGCTCATTAAGTGTGTGTGTTATTGATAAGTCGGCTAAATATAAATGTAAAACTAGAGTAGGCATTAACACTGCTAAACCGCAATGACATATCACGTGCATCAAGTTTTTGGCGCCGCTGCCGGGGAGTGAATTGTTATTATCTGTTAAATTGATTAGTATTTTAATTAGTTTTTCTTTTTATTAGGTTTTTAGACACTAACCCCTAACTTGTTGTATATTAGATAGATTGCATTCATTGTATAATTTGCATATTTACTGTTTTTGTGTGTTTTTATTTTCTTTTATTTTTATTTTNATATACAAACTGACCGGGTATACTGCTCATTAAGTGTGTGTGTTATTGATAAGTCGGCTAAATATAAATGTAAAACTAGAGTAGGCATTAACACTGCTAAACCGCAATGACATATCACGCGCATCAAGTTTTTGGCGCCGCTGCCGGGGAGTGAATTGTTATTATCTGTTAAATTGATTAGTATTTTAATTAGTTTTTCTTTTTATTAGGTTTTTAGACACTAACCCCTAACTTGTTGTATATTAGATAGATTGCATTCATTGTATAATTTGCATATTTACTGTTTTTGTGTGTTTTTATTTTCTTTTATTTTTATTTTTTATTTTTATTTTCTTTCTTTGTACTTACTCAGGTTGTATTATGTAGATACAAATGATACGGCGCATCTGTTTCTCGGATGCGGCGTATTGCGTTTTAATTTTGTAAAATACAACACGTTTAATAACTCGAGTACGATGCATCTTTCCCCAAGATACGGCGTATTCTGTTTTAAATAAAGAATTTTTTGAAACCCTACCGCCATGCGATGCATCTGTTTTAACAGATACGGTGTATTTAATATTTAAATTAAAAACAGTTTTCGAATTATTAAACAGAAGCGACGCATCGATTTTCATCGATATGACGCATTTACTAAATCAAAAATCTTGTATTTTGAAACGTAACGAAAATACGGCGCATTAGCTTCTGCTAATACGGCGCGTTTAATTTTTATAAATATAATTAATTTTTGATATCTGACAGGTACGGCGCATTCTGATTCAAAAGTGGCGTATCTATTTTCTAAAATAAAAGTCGGATTTAATTTTAACGTAATAAGATACGACGTATCCTTTTTCAAGGATACGGCGCATCGTCTGCAGATATCAGCAACTTTTACTTTTGATATTCCGTTTTCTAATTTATCAATTTCTCTTCCAGCGAACAAATCCTACTGACGATTTTACCTGTGATGATCGGTACTACTATGGAAGGTTTAACAATGGACAAATATCTTGCTATGGAGCAGGAGTTCAGTAAGCAGTGTGAAAAGTCCGGCACCAAAAACCTATTGACTTTGGAGAGTGATGACGAGTGTGATAATTATGAAGTTAACTTGAGCAAGTTCCGAGCAATATGCGATACTAAAAGCTTAGCACAGAAGAAAGAACCACTACTTTCAGATTCACTTGATGATTTTGATGCTATTGCTCTCAACCTACCAACAATCGATCTTCTGCTCAAGTCCAGATCTCTAACCTACATGCCCGTTTGCACATTTGAGGATTGTGGCGATGTTGACTTCAATATACTGGCCATTGATACTGATCTATTTTCCTGGGCAACTCCTCTTGAAACAACATTTATGGAATTCAAACGCTTGAGCTGCATGGAGAATGATTTGTTCACTTACAACTCACTAATGAGCTACACAGAAGATAAATTACTCTTTTTATGGTCAATCATTGAATCCAAGGGGCTAGTTTGGACTACTATCGAAGAGAAAGATGGGAGGTTTCAAATCGAATACATGAGCTCGACTAATACAATAACCAAATCAAGCAACCAAAGCTGTGACTTACAACCTATGCAACCTTCTTATATGCCTTATTCCGAACAGTACTAGGGGTTTGGCAAAAGCAACCTGGACAATGAAAGAATTTATGCTGAATTGGAAATTTTGTTTCATAAGAAGTTAATAAGGTTGATGGATATCTCTTTGGAAGAATGGCTTGAACTTAAATATGGAGATCCCGAATTTGCACCCATGAATGAGGTTAAACGTATAGTAACTTCATGGCTTACACGAAGTTTTAAGGAGCAATTCAATGAGTTCATGGGGATAAAGAAGAAAATGATTGGTAGCTTTAACGTTAATTTCGATCCGAACGATGTTGATTTTTCGGATTGGTTAGCTAGTAAATTCAACAACCATAAAACCATGGATCGAGCTACTAAGAGTGTACTATGGGTATATTGGATGAGAGGAGAAGATGAAGAAGTTGAAACTGACGACGATTCATCGTGTAATGAATCCACAATTGGAGAAGGCATCATGGAACTATTTAGAATTGATGATGATGTGTTTCATGGTACTATGAATGGAATGATCAAATACCATGGGTTTAGGAAGAACCATGGCAATATGGGCATATCACTCACACTTGTAAACCCTTCCGCTTCAAGAATGGAAGTAGTGAATGGCCAACTTGTGACTGGAAGAATGATGGAACCTGTAACGGGGGAAGCATAATTGGAATGAGAAGGGTTGGCAACGATGTTTACTTTGAAGACTATGATTGGTATGATAAGGTTGAAGACACCCCACAAAGAGCGGAAGCTTTGCAAGAAAAAGGTAGAATCAAATACTTAAAGAATCTAAAGGGAGCATCAAACACTACTTTTTGGAAATGGGTGCATAAAGAGTTTGATGACTACACAAGGCTTAATCGATGACTACAATGGGAATTAAAAAGAAAGTGGGACGAGATCCAAGATTATTATCAGTCAATTAACTTAGCAAACTATTATCCTGATGATGATAACGATGATTCACAAAGAAAATTAATTGAAGAACTTGATGACTGTTTACGTACAGATGATTATTCTAGATTCGTTAATAAAGATGAGAAAGAGTTCATCAAGAGAAAATGTCGATTACTTGGGATCCATTATAATGAACCACCTATAATGATTTCTGAAAAATTTGAAGTCGTCAAA
This sequence comes from Artemisia annua, assembly GCA_014162995.1. Lineage (NCBI taxonomy): Eukaryota > Viridiplantae > Streptophyta > Magnoliopsida > Asterales > Asteraceae > Artemisia > Artemisia annua. The sequence goes on along the minus strand of LBNU01028736.1, from coordinate 13,648 downwards.
TACACTCTGGGACCACATGAAGAATACGTTGCAACGAAGACCAAAATATATTAGATTAGATCGATCCGAAGAGAATGTTGCAGAACTATATGGTAACATCTTTCGAATGAAGGAAGAAGGATGGCACGTTGCAAGAGTAAAATAGAAGCTGAACGTGAGTCTAACTTGAAGACTCTGGAATAAAGACAAGTGCTGACTGGGAGACAACCCGGAACTTTTTATCTACTTTTCTATTTTATGTCGAGTCTGTCAGACCTGCAGAAGATGCGACGCATCTCCACCATGGAATGCGGCGTATCATCTGCACTGGTCATATCTTATTTTATTTTTCCGCATTTTTATTTTTCGACTTTAAAACATTCTGTCAGTTTACTTAATGCGGCGCATCCCTTTTAAGGATACGACGCATCTTTTATTCTGATTCGTATTAATTCCAGGCTCGATATGGCGCATCTTCTTCCAAAGGATGCGGCGTATCGACTGACCTGATGATTTTCAATTTTTATTTTTTAGGTTTTATTTTCACTAACTACTAATGTATTATGCAAGTTTGAACCTTCTTAACTCAGGTGTGTTAAAGTCTAGGTGGTATTATAGATTCCTGAACTTTTTGTGGAAACATCATTCATGAAGCTTAAACGTTCTAATCCACAAGAAAGTTGATCATTGCTCGTAAACGCATAATGGAGGATCATTCCGAGCAAATATCAGGGAAGTTTTTCTGTTCTAATTCTTTTATTTTCCAGTTTTTAACCTTTAAAACAAACAACGAGGACGTTGTTTATCTTAAGTGGGGGGATGGAGAATTAGAATACTTACTTGTCCAAACTTTTCAAAATATGCTTAAAATACACTTAATATATCAAAATTTAAAATTTTTTTAGCATGTTTTTGTTTAAGTCTAAATTACATAGCCGCACACATAACATTACTTTTTGCCTAAAATCAAAAACTTTAGTGTGCTGGTGACTTGTAAACATTAGAACTTGACTTGTATACTATTCTAGACCACCATAATGAGTATTATCGATATAATTGGAGTGACTTGTCTAACTTGGTAAAATTCTAGATTACACCCAAAAAGCCTTTNTTCGACTTTAAAACATTCTGTCAGTTTACTTAATGCGGCGCATCCCTTTTAAGGATACGACGCATCTTTTATTCTGATTCGTATTAATTCCAGGCTCGATACGGCGCATCTTCTTTCAAAGGATGCGGCGTATCGACTGACCTGATGATTTTCAATTTTTATTTTTTAGGTTTTATTTTCACTAACTACTAATGTATTATGCAAGTTTAAACCTTCTTAACTCAGGTGTGTTAAAGTCTAGGTGGTATTATAGATTCCTGAAATTTTTGTGGAAACATCATTCATGAAGCTTAAACGTTCTAATCCACAAGAAAGTTGATCATTGCTCGTAAACGCATAATTGAGGATCATTCCGAGCAAATATCAGGGAAGTTTTTCTGTTCTAATTCTTTTATTTTCCAGTTTTTAACCTTTAAAACAAACAACGAGGACGTTGTTTAACTTAAGTGGGGGGATGGAGAATTAGAATACTTACTTGTCCAAACTTTTCAAAATATGCTTAAAATACACTTAATATATCAAAATTTAAAAATTTTTTAGCATGTTTTTGTTTAAGTCTAAATTACATAGCCGCACACATAACATTACTTTTTGCCTAAAATCAAAAACTTTAGTGTGTTGGTGACTTGTAAACTTTAGAACTTGACTTGTATACTATTCTAGACCACCATAATGAGTATTATCGATATAATTGGAGTGACTTGTCTAACTTGGTAAAATTCTAGATTACACCCAAAAAGCCTTTATATGTTATGTGATATTAACTAACTACACTGGTTAGTTAACCCCAGTATAAACCCTTTTGTTACTCTCACTTTTAGAGTAAGATAGTATAACACCCCCATTTTCGAAACGCAGCGGAATACAACATGGGGTGTTATTTACTAGTCACATAGTACAAGTATAGTAAACAAATTCAAAACGAAGATGTTTTTAATAAAAGTTCACATTTGAAAGTTATCAAAGTTTCACAAGAGGTCCCAAAAGGTTAACATAGTTTAGAAATACATAAGATAATATAAGTTTTAGTCACTTATTAAGTGAAAATTTATTTAAAGCATGAGTGATACGCGGGATTGCGACCACACAAACAGGTTTTACCTCTCGAGGGATCTCAAGAGGCTTACAACCCCACTAGGCAGTGTATCTGACCGATGTAATATAGTGTAGTGGTAAGTACGGGGGATTGATCGTTCTCCACAGGGAATAGTGTTCGTTAGGTGTGAAAAACTACTCTAATAGGTCTAAGGGTGAGGGAAGATTATTTTTGTATTTTTATATTTTTTGAAAGCATGTAAAATCTCGGGTTTGAAGGAGTGGGCGGAATTAGTTGCTAGCCAACTAACCCAAAAACTACTATTGCAATTAAAAATAAAATGACAAGAAAATAAAAGGTTGTGAAACTTATATGGAGACAAGTGTGTTTACTTAGATTTCCTTACTCCCTAACTATCTTTTACCGGTTGGTTAGTGTGTATTAATTGCGTGGATGACGGGTGTATTCCTTAATACCATTCATGGGGTGGCATACGTACTTCCCCAACTCTATAAGCTCCAACTTCACTCCTATGTCGAGCCTGCTAGAAGCTCCTAACATGGGATCATTAGAATTCTCTCATGCATTAAATACAACCATAATAACCTAGTACGCATTGGTTCATGTTTCTTAAGACCTTCAAGCACATTACCATATAGGAGGTTGGCCAGTTTTCTTAAGCCTAACATCGATAAACAATCATCCAATACAATTAATAACACACCAACAACCAATAATCAATAGTTAGGTTTCATTAGATCTAAGCAAACAAAAAATAAATCTAGCCTAGCAAGTTAATTGAAAGACAAGCATAAGATATAATTAACCAACACATAGACATATTCATTAATTTGGATGGAGACTTATCTTTAATTGAACATGGAAGAATCAAGGGTGAAAAACCCTTGAAAAAGCAGTCAAAATCGTCTAGGGTTTGTTCCCAAAAAGTTGCACACTAATGAAGGAAAAATAGAAAACTATATATAGAAAATACACTCTGACGGCGTCAGCTTATACATCCTGACGCCGTCAGCTCGCCGTCATTAGGGTTCTCGGATCACCTAGATCATTCTCTGACGCCGTCACTTGTAAACTTGCTCTGGGCCGTCTCTCTTTAACATTACACCTGACGGCCTACACCTTGTAACACACGACGCCGTCAGGTGTAAACATCACATTTTCTTCTTAGGGCGTCTAGTGTAGTCTGATTCCACTCCTTGTCTTGGTTGGCTGACGGCGTTACCTTGTGACTTCTGACGCCGTCAGGAAGGATTTCCAGCATTCTTTGAGACTTTGTCGTTTTCTTCACTTTATGCTCCAAAAACGTCCAAAATGATGTGTTTTCTAGAATTCTTCTCAAAAGTACCTAAAATGAAAAAAGGAACGATTTAGGGCAATATTTTTTGATGCTTGTGTTGGTTTGAGCGTGTCGGGTGTCCCCTAGACTCCCTAGTCTTGTGTGATCCCGACAAGCCAAGTAGACACGTTATTATTTTAGACTTTGACTAGTTGAACAATGATAAAAATGACTCGAAACGTGAAATAACTCGAAGAATATAATTATAATGAGACGATTAATGATACACTTATATAATAATTGACTTTAAATATTAACTAACGATTTAAGATTGTTACTTAATATTTATAAGATAACAATAATATTAAATGACGATAAATATGTTATATAATGTTTTCTTATTAAGAAATATTAAGGGACATTAAGACGTTAATTTATATTTCTAAGAAAACGTTAAATAACAAAAAGAACGTTATTTAATATCTTACGGATATAATAAATTAAACGGTGTTGAATATGGACGAGTTATTAATCGTTTCGAGGACACGTTTATCGAGACCTACCCTTTAGGAAGTATTGAGATATGTATTTGGTTAGTGTCGAGTTACGGATTGGTTGGTATTAATATTATCACTCGACACGATTAACGAACTAGTTGAATTGTTAAATTAAATTAGTATACAACAAGCGTGTCGAGGGAGAATATTAATAGGTGACCCATCCTACGACTTACCATAACCTTGCTAAGTATGAGTTAACTATGAATTAACAAGTACATTGATGGAATTGTTGGACTATTGTATTAGCGAATACGATAAGTATCCAATAATTCGTACGATTTCTCGTGTTAAGTCTTTGTTACTTGAGGTTTGACTTTGACCATAAGGTTGACCTAGTAGACCATTTAAGTATGATTGATTTGGATGGATGATGTAGTTCGACCCGGATGTTTCGTATTGAGTTTTGACTCGTTTTGATTGAAGTCGAACATTTTTCACCTCTTGGTGTGAGTATTCTCGAGTCTTGTCTCGATTCTTGTTGGCTTCGCTTGTTTTAGTATTGGTGTGAGTTCACTTGCGTATATGTCGTGTTCTCACCACACACATACACACAATGATACCAAACGCAAACACAAACACTATTGAACGAATAACGAATGAGTTGACGACGTAAGATTGGGTAATAATGGGAGTAATTATCTTATGAAAATTTGGTTCGTCGCTGAGGAGTACGTATTGGGATAAGCCTTGCTTGTAGAAGACTTCGTCTTAATCATACAATTTTCTATCCATGAGACGCTTATTAGGACCAAAGTTTCACTTCTAAATGTTGTAAAAAATTTTAAATTGGCGCTAAAATTGCCCTAACAAATATTTCTCTCGGTTTATTACAAATTTACTATCGAACAAACATAAATCAAGCGCAATTGCATTCTCTAAGGTGTCTTCATTTACCCCCTTACACATAAACCAAACATTGTCCCCAATGTTCACATAAAAGATGTAAAAGTAATGAAAATGAAAGAATGAAACAAAATAATCCCCTGATTCGTTTGGTGTGGATAGTGAGGTAACATGGTTAAATCTTCTTCCAAGAAAGATGAACGCTCAAAGATTCCCTTCTGAAATATAAATTATCTCCTTGTCCAAAATAACCTGTTAACCTGAAAAAGAATAAAGGCGAACCTCGCTTAAAATCGGCGGTATAATCTATAATAGGATATAATGCTTGTGGAATGAATGTTTTCGCGGAATTACTGGAGATTATAAGTTAGAGAATTAACAAAACTTTTTATGATTCCAGAAGAAAAACAAAACTTTCAAAAATTTCAGAAAATTACTTCCTGACGTCGTCAGAAATGATCTGACAGAATTCTCATGTTAAGTTTCCAGAAAATTTCTGGAAAAACTATACATTACTTCATGGAATTCCTGCAAAAATATCATTATGACTCGATACAAGCATTTGACTCAAACAAGTACTAATATGTATGTTAATTTACATTGTTATGATTCATGTTCATTCGTTCTTATAAACCGATTTAGATTTCCCTTACACTTATCTTTTGCAAAATACCTTTATATGTAGTTAAGACGAAGTTAAAAACAAAATAATTCGTTCTTATAAACCGATTTAGATTTCCCTTACACTTATCTTTTGCAAAATACCTTTATATGTAGTTAAGACGAAGTTAAAAACAAAATAAAGCATTTTCACAAATTAGTTTTTTGAAGCATGAATCAATAACAAGAAAAATAGCATACATACGGAAACAAATCAAACAAACAAATAAACAAACACACAAAGAATATAAAGCTTGGGTTGCCTCCCAAGAAGCGCTTTTCTTTATTAACCAGTCTTGTAGCTAGACTCAAAGTCACTGTACATTACGTGACTTCATCGTTAGTCACGGTTTCTAGGTCATCCTCTTGTCCGGTTTTATAATCCGGTCCTAATTTCAAACAATCCTTGTAGAAACCGAATATCCTTTCCATAACATAGTCTACTCCCCTACATCTATCCTCATCATTCCTATAGTAGACCGCTTGTTTAAGCTCCTTCTCAAAGTTTGACATGTGTTGGAATTGCTCTATCTTATATGGCTTTTGGTAGTTCACTTCATCGGTCTCATACTTAAATCTAACTATCCCTAAGGAA